>APFE030705840.1:48499-60070 GCA_000404065.3 Pinus taeda
ACAATTTTTTGTGTAACAGATTGCCCCCTAAAGTGTGAAGTCTGTAGTAGATGAGGATGGTTTTTTGATCATCTAAGAAGAGTGAAGGACTTTATCATTTCAAGGATTTTCCTGTGGATACCCCATGTGAACCTGTAAAAGCAAGCAATGCAAAATATATATATGTGAACATATCATTGTTGAGGTAGGCATTCCCATACTCAGATCAAAACTGACTAAGAACTATCTAAAAACTGCTCTGATACAGGAATGTTTTTGTATTACATCACAAGTAGGAACACATGGACACAGTATGGACGCAACCATCTGTTTATGAATAGTCCACTATATAATGATAACAAAATTCCTCACAGCCTGGATGGTGGAAACTAGATCCAAGGTCTTCATTTCTACTTTGCGAACTAGTATGATTCTACCCATGTGAATGAATGTGTCGAAGTCGAACATGGGAGAAACCACTTGATTACTAGCCAATGAGGTAAACTATTAACAAGTGTGAGAGGAACCACCAGTAATGTCAATGGCCCTCAAAGTACCCAGTACAATCCATGAGATGTGAATGAATGAGTCGATGTCGAACACGTCATGGAATCCTTTGATCGAAGGTCAATGATGCAACCTGGCATCAAAGGCGAGAAACCTACCATTGAGGCATGCAGATTCCAAGGTACTGACGATTTCTAGATCATATTTCTAGATAATGAGTTGGAGTCGATAGAAAGCGATCCGTCATAGGCAAGCCCATAACACGAAATCATAGATCAAGTCTGAAGAAATATATCTAGCAAGAACTAACTCAGGGATGGTCAATGATGGATGACAAATATTTTGCAGGTGAATGGTTTATTTGCTCAGACCTCTTGAACACGTAACAACACAGTAGATGGCTTGGTGACAATTGACCCAAAGTTAATACCTGGAAACCAGTTGAAGACTTTCAAAGTGGTTTGATTAACTGTTAGGTAAAGGATTTCCCAACCCAGGTGGATAAAAGTGTCATGTTCAAGAGTGATGGAAAGTTTTTTTAAACACAGAGTACAACAAATAGGTTCATTTTTCTCATTTTCCCCCACCATTTTTGGCAAGTACCTCTTTATTTTTGACAAGCTTGAGGAGGATAACATTTGCTTGGTTATAAGCTCATCCTTTGGATGAGTCCAACTTAGTTTAGACCTGAACCCTAAGAAGGAGTGGTCCGTTCCTGTTTGTAATTGAACAGGTCCTTTACTGTGAAATTTTAACGAGTCTACTATAGGAGAAACTCGGTGTTTTTCAATTTTAGGGAGTCAGAAGAAAAACTTAAGAAAACTCCATGGTTGTCCTTTTTCATAAATTTGTGTCTCTCAAGCCTAAAAAAGTATAAAATAATACTTGAGAGAACTGCTTGATCATTACGACCAAGGAGTACTTTTCATGATTAGTGCCTTCAATCTGAAAAAGTAAAAAAGTGATCGAAAACACGTCATTTTATTACCAATATCGAACTTGAAACGACAAAAGTCCGGCAATCTTTTCATGTTTCTACGGTTGGAAAAGAGTTGTAAAGGATTGTCTTTGTAACTCCGTTTTAATGAGTATACAAAGAAACACTTGGCAATATTTTCATTTTTTACGAGTCCGAAAAGAGCTTAAAGAGGACTCCTATGTGTTTTTTGTTGAAAACGATCAATTTCACCTGAAACCCCAATATTCTGCACAAAAACTGCAAACATTACTCATATTTGCTTAAAAATAATAAAAATGCACCAAAATGACCTTTTCAAAGTAATAAATAAATAAATTTTAATTTATTTATTCAAAAAATCTTATAAAAAGGGATTTTACAAGTTCATTTTTATCGTTTATCTTTGGAGTAAAAAGTAAGAGCTTTTGGTAAAAAAACTTCCCGTGGAGATTGCGCAAAGCCAGACCGCTGGAATTTAGAACCATCTTCTCCAGGTAATCCACAATGTCCCTAACTTGCATTTCATCCGTTTGAAATTTCGTTCTAGGGTTTAGATTTTGATTTTTGGAGGAAATTTAGGGCAAAAAATCACCTGCGGTGGTTGCGCAGGGGCGCCATGTGGCCCCTGCGCACCCTGACTTTTCTATGCACAGAGAAAAGTCGGGGTGCCACACCTCGCCTTAAGGAGAAGTGCGCACCTACTCACTATCTCTAAAGGGATGGGTGTGAACCCCGCATAATGCGGATTTTGAACCCTAGGTTTTCCATTTTTGACCCATAGAAGTTTGGAATGAAATTTCTAATCCACCTATTTTGCATTGTAGGTACACAATATGCTTGTTTAGCAGGAAAGAGAGCATGAGGATGTGGATCAGGCTGCATTGCTCCATCTGCCTTCATTACAGGCATTGAGAGCATGTGGGCTTTTCAAATTTTGGACCATACCTGGCATGAGGGCACAGGTAGACTTTTTGCAGTGGTTGGTAAACAGGTGGAGCATTTAGGACCAGTGCTTCATTATTGGTGGAAACCGGCTCGAAATCGAGTCGGATGACGTGTATTTTTTGACTGGCTTGCCCAAGAGAGGCGAGCAATTATCTCTTTTCGGATCTAGTCCAGGTGGCCAATCTGTCGCTAGTCTCCGACTAGAGTTCTGTAACAACCAGGATCCGGACAAATGGATAGATGTGAAAACCATCTCCAGCCCTGAATTGAAGATCATTGCTTTTATTGTTACCAGACTCTGCAGGAGCGTAGCACTGCATCTAGCTACAGGCTCCCAGATGCGCATGGCAGTGGACTGCTTCCGAGGCACCATTTTCAACTGGTGCGATGCTGTATTGGACAATGTGAAAGGCCAATTGAATAGGGCGAAGCAAGGGCGGCTAAAGAACTTTGGTTATGGTTACTTAGTTGTCAGCTTTGCCTTAGAGAGGGTACCGATGTTGGTTCCACAACAGCTCACAGTTGAGGCTGGACTTCCCCGAGATCCTCGGGTTATGCGATGGGTTGCAATTATGGCCCGTCATCCAGATGAGGGTTCTGAGATCGTTCGATTCACCCCATAGTAATTCTGTTGGTTAGAGAACCAAATTTTTATTATTCAAGATTTTCCATACGCTGGGATGGATTATCGCAGTGATCCCGACATGACTCTTCCACCAAGAGAGCAATGGGATGACAGAGGTAGAAATTGTTTTTCAACATTTTAATTTTATATGTATGTTTTTGTATTTTTAACAATCGTCCCAATACTAATAGTAAAAGTTTTTAAATGCAGATGTTGGTCCACGGTGACTAGCCGCTCTCCATCCCTATGATCGGAGACAACTAGTTGTTGCGGCACCGGCTCCACAGGACCAGACAGCAGAGACCTTGGCTAAGTTGGAGATCCATCTAGAGCACTTGACTGCAGATATTCCAGAGACCAGCATAGATGACATTCCACTTCGGCTTCAGCGCTATGTGATTGGGGTCCCAGGACCTTTTAGGAAGTTCCTTTGTAGGGTGGCCCGAGCAGTAGTGTCTTATCGGGATCATCACTAGTGATAGGATGATTGCTTTGTAGACCCATTTTTTATATGACTTTTGATACTATTATTTTTGCCGATCATAAGGTGTTTTTCAACCTATGATCGAGGACGATGTATATTTTGACACACTCTTATGCTATGCTATGCTATTACTATGGTTATCTTTGCAAAACATGTTTATGAGATGTTTATTTTTTATTTTTTAAATTTACTGTTTGATTCAATGCAAATGTCTATTTAACATTCGAGAAGAAATTGCATCTGCTAATGTATTTAAATATCTTTGAATGTGTTGATATGCTATGTAATCAAATTCTCGTTCCAAGAGACGGACTCTCAAGAATAATCATAATAATACTGGATTTCTAATGGCATAAACTTGATTAAGCTGTAATACAATGAGTTCCAAATCTAAATTAACAATCAAACTTCAAATCCCAAATGAGATGGATTCAGATAATAATTCAATCACTGCACTGTATTCTACAATTTTGTTTGTTGTTTGACCGAGGCTTACCCCGTGCATAGATACTAACTCGTCAGAGGGTGAATAGATAACCCAGGCTGCGGAAGAGATGTTCCGTGTACTACGACAAGCGCCATCAGCGAAACCGATGTATGTTTGGAGAGGCATCGACATATGCAATATCAAGAGTAAAATCAAGATAAGCAAGACTAATAATGAAAAACACTCACTAAAGTAAAGCACACATCTTTAATCTACAAACACACCAACGTAGAAAAAACTAATCTAATGATATCTCCACGCTATCCGTTTAAGCATAATATCGCTTTAGATAAAGCCCATTCCTAGGTTTACCTAAAGAGACACCGTCAACATCTTCCAGCTCATAGGCCCCTTTTGCCAACTTTTGCTTGACAATATATGGACCATGCCACATGGGTACAAATTTTCCAGCCCCTAGCTTATCGTTTGCTAGATCGTAAAGTAAAACTAGGTTGCCTTCTAAAAAATTGTGGGGTGTAACATTTCGATCATACTGAGCTTTGATTCATTTGGCATGAGTTTCGACAGCTAATGCAGCATTGCGTCGATTCTCATCTAATTGAGCTAAGTATAATAAACGTTTTTCCTCTTCGGAAGTGGCTGGTAATAATTGCACAACAGTTTGTAATGACGGGATTTCGCATTCAATGGGCAATACTGCCTCTAAACCGTAAACCAGTTGAAAGGGAGTAAAACCTGTTGATGTTTTGACTGAGGTTCGGTATGCCCAAAGTGATGAAAATAACATGTTGTTCCTATTTGACCGATGAACCCCAATGATTCGTCGGATCATGGTGACTAGAACTTTGTTGACTGCTTCAACCAGACCATTTGCCTGTGGGTAATATGGAGTGGAACTATCGTGACGTAGGCCAAGCTGATCTGTAAGTTCGGTCATCATGATGTTTCAAAAATGGCTCCCATGGTCAGTGATAATCGCTTGGGGGACACCAAACCTAGCAATTATATGATTGACAATGAAAATTGCAGAAGTTTTGTCGTCTGCTGAAAATGTAGGCATCGCCTCGGCCCACTTGGTAAAATAATCTACCGCAAGGATGATATACGCATGCCCCTTTGCCGAGTGAGGGTTACATGTAATAAAATCGATACCACATTTTGTGAATGGACCAACGACAATGATAGGGTGGAGAGGATTAGGAGGAGCGCACATCTTACGATAAAAAATCTGGCAATTGTGGCATTTCTGGATGGCAGTAATACACTCCTTGAATAAGGATGGCTAGAAATAGCCAGCGTGTAAAATCTTTTGGGCTATGGCATACCCAGACATATGACCGCCACACGCTCCAGAGTGGCAGTCATTAAGAACCTTCTCAGCCTCATCATGAGTAAGGCAATGACAGAAAACAAAATCCACCCCATGACGATAAAGTGTATCTCCAATAATAGTGTAAGGTTGGGATTGGAATCGTATTTTTCGGCATTGAGATCGTGAAGTATTGGGCCGAAAAGATTGGGTTTGGAGATAGATAATGATATCTCCGTACCATGGATCAACGACGCTGATAAGGAACAAGGATTCATCCGCAAGGGATTCTTCCACCACATGTTCAGTATCGGCACGAGGGAAATCACACATTAGTTCCGCAAAAACCAAAGACTTCTTTGACTTGGTCTTCTCAAATTCCTACAGAATGACAATCCATTTGGAATACTTGCCCCCCAACAATTATTTAGTCAAAATGTATTGCATAGGATGATAGTCAGAAATGATAGTGGTTTTGCATAACAAAATGTAGTGACGAAAACGCTGAACAGCTTGGACTGCAGCTAAGGCCAGTTTCTCCACATGTGAATATTTTAACTCAGTTGGAGTTAGAGTCCTACTAAGATAATATATCACATGTTCACTTTCGAATTCATCCTGTTGAACTAAAACCATCCAAACAGTGGAATGGGAAGCATCCAAGTACAAGAAGTAATCTTGGTTGTAGTTGGGAGGATGCAATAATGGCACATGGGTTAATGCGTGTTTTAGAGCATCAAAATATTTTTCAGCTATCTCGTCCCAAAAGAATGGAGTGTTTTGTTTCAACAATCGGGTGAAACCTTTTGTAATCTCGGCGTAGTTAGGAATGAAACGACGTAAAAAGTTTGCTTTCCCTTGCAAACTCTGGAGCAGGCGAAGAGTCGAAGGAGGTGGTAACTTGACAATGGCTTTGACCTTCGAAGGATCGACACAAATACCGGCTTTCAATACAACAAATCCTAGTAATCGACCTATTTCGATACAGAAGACACACTTGTGCGGATTGAGCCTAATCCGATAATGCCTACATCTTATGAAAATGGCTCGTAAGTAAGTGAGATGATCGACTCTTCGTAATGAATGAGCCAGTAAATCATCGAGATAGGGCTGCACAATGTGTTTGATGTCATGAAACGCATAAGACATGGCCCTTTGGAAAGTTTCCCCGACGTTCTTCAGTCCAAAAGGTAACTTGCAATAAGCAAAGGTCCCCCATGGACAGATGAATGCCATTTTTGGTTGATCTGCAGGTAGAATGTTAATTTTATTATAACCGGAAAAGCCATCCATAAAGGAGAAAATTTCATTGCTGGCACAATCATCGATAATTTGATCGATGTAGGGCGTGGGATAATTGTCTTTGGGACAAGCATGATTAATATCCCTATAGTCGATGCATATTCTTATTGTCCCTTGTTTTTTATTAACTGGAACAATATTCGATACCCAATCCGTTAAAGGAATTGGACAAATGAAACCTGCTTTAAGTAATTTCTCAACTTCAGTTTTGATGGCAACAGCTTTTCGAGGGTGAATTTGACGCAACCGTTGCCAGATGGGTTTAGCATCCGGGTAGGTTTTGATTTCATCAACAACGATTGAAGGATCAATTCCTGCCATTTCCTCATAGGACTAGGCAAACACGTTGTGGAATTCTTGAGAAAGGGCTTTATATGTGTGGACTTCAGTGTCTGTACAAAAAGAACCTATGTGAATGTTTTCAACAATCCCAGGTTTGACTGAAATGTCGCTAGGAACCGTGCGAGAAATATTGACTAAATTTTGTTCAGAATCAGGATGTTTCAATGGATTCTGCGGTTCTTGGACAGATTCAGTGGGGAAAATGGATGAAAAATCATTTTCAAAATGATCAATCTTGGGTAAAAATGAAGACCTATGATGAAGATCTTCCCATGGTAATGCATCAACGGATAACAATTCCCGAATTTGTTCATTAGTGTGAACAGTTTCTGAAAAAGTTGTTGACTCTGAGGTTGAAATTGAAAGTGATTTCCCATTGATCTCATTCACTAGATCAGGGTTGGTTGAATTTGAGTCAGAAAACAATTGTATTTCCTGATAAGCAACTTCAAAGGGACTCAAAGGCATAGCATTGCCAAGAGAGTCCACCTCAGATTCGAATGGAACGACCCAAGGATCGTCAAGAAGAATGGATTCTGACAAAATCATATGAATGGTTGCGAAAGGAGACTGTACGCTGGGAGGAGGAAAGGAAAAAGTTCCGAGTAAACTCGAATCTTTAACTAATCCTACTCTGACATCCTTATAAGGGATAGCAGTTTTTCCAACATATTGAATACTCTCAGCAGAGGATGGGTCAGACGAGAAATAAGTTAACTGATCTATTGTTACAATCTTTCCATTATGTGGGAACTTAATAAGACGAAAGACTGAGGAAACAACAGCAGTCATGGCGTAAGACCAGCTACGACCCAAAAGAAGGTTGTAATCTAGAGGGGCATCAACCACCTCCACATCTAGATTAACGATTTTTCCTTCAACCCCTATAGGCAAGTCCTGTAGAATGCCATAAGGATGAAAGCCTCAGCCATCAAAGGCCTTTAGAATTGTCTGGGATTGATTAAGCGTAGGGGAACCAAGGGTTTTCCAACACTGTATCGACATAATACACGTGGAAGCTCCCTCATCAATCACAGTCCTAAAACAAGGTGTGTTTTTTACTAACACTGGAATCTAGAAAGTCATTTGATGAGGAAGACGAGGTGTGCTATTTTCTAAATTGAAGACTATGAGGTTTGAGTCCTGACGATCAACAGCTCCTATAGCCGACAATAGCATTTTACGTTGTGCTGGACATGATTGCAGCACTTCCAAAGCTAATATTGCTGAAGGTGAAACAACTAAATCTTCAACAATGTTATAGTTCTGAGCAGCTCCCGCATGTGGATTGAAAGATGATTTTCGAAGTATACCCTTGGCAGGCGGTTTGTTTACTAAGTCGGGATTGGGTTTCTCAATCTGTAGTGGATCAGAACCAGACGGAGCTGAGGTTGATGGATTGGAATGAGAAGAAGATTCGGCTTCCTTTCCACCAAAAGGACTTTTACTCCCATAATATTGCGATCATGTCACAATCCTTACATGTGACATCATCATTATGGGTTCTTCCGAGGCATTAGAGGAAGAGCCTATCATTTTACTGTCTTGATTTGGGAAAGGATCCTTCAAAACAGCGGGTGTTTGCGAACCTTTGACGATTTTCGCAACCTTGGCACGATGTGGACAATCCCTTGTAAAGTGCTCCTCATCGCAGATGAGACAAGGATATCGAGGTTTTTGTTTCTCATCAGTAGATTCAGTTTTCTCGGATTTCTCCTTTGAGTTCTACTTGTTCTTCTTCTTACCTTTCTTTTTGTCGTTATATTTTGATTTGGTCGTGGATGATTCGACGACATGAACATTGGCAGAGATTTCAGGTGACGACTCTCCCTTAGGGGAATCTGGTAAAGTTATTATGGGAGAAGAATTCTTGGATGATTTCTTCTTGCTTTTGGTATTAACAGTGCCAATCATACCATCGGCAGCATGATACCCTGAGGGAGGTGCAGCTATTTGATTTTGTTTTGGAAGGTCGACGATTTTTTCATGCAATGTACCTGACTGAGTATA
Organism: Pinus taeda; assembly: GCA_000404065.3. NCBI lineage: Eukaryota > Viridiplantae > Streptophyta > Pinopsida > Pinales > Pinaceae > Pinus > Pinus taeda. Next base: position 57,409 of record APFE030705840.1, read on the forward strand.
AACCAAGTCAAGGTACTGAGCTTGAACAATTACTTGCTCTTCTGTAACAACCCCTGCCTTAGCGACATCTTTAGTTATCTTGGGTAATAATGATTTCACAAACCATTCTGCCAAAATTTGGTCTGGGATAAAAACTTTCACTAAACGACGTCGACGTCGCCATTCATGAATATGATTTGAAATATAAGTGGATGTCGACTGATTTAACGAAGTTAATAATTCCGTGCCATTGTCATATCGGACTGGCAGTTGAAAATGAGTAAGGAAGGAAGTGGCTAACTGACTAAAATTATAATAAGAGCCTTGTGGCAACTCAATGTACCACTTTGCTGCAAGGCCAATCAAAGTGCGTTGAAAAAGACGAAAACGAATAGAATCATCTATAATGGAATTCGATGCACACCAGAGACGGTAAGTCATCACATGATTAGACGGATATTCTCCCGGCTTCCCCTTAAACTTTGGTATATCACTGGGCAACTTATTCGGCATTGGCGGCCAAAACGGAAGATAATTGATTGGATCGTTCGTAAGGCGCGACAAGTCAGGAAAATCCAAAGTTGCTATGAACGGTAACTGACGGTTTGGATCCCGAAAACTTGGGATCATAAGACTAGCCCTAGGAGGAGGATATCCAGGATAGCTTGGTATCGGATTCGCATTTGGGATATTATATCCTCCTAGAAAACCAGGATTAATCGGACCATACTGGGGTTGTGGAGGTTGTTGATATGTATACCCAGGGTACGGTTGATACTGATAAGCCGGGTTTTGCACAGCAGGCCCGTATTGGTACTACCCTTGGTACGGTTGATAAGTAAATTGTGGTTGACTTGTAACAAATGTACTAGGCCCAGGTTGTCCTGCAGGCATAGAAACCAGAGTCTGGATTGTATGTCCAGATTGGGGTAAAGAGGCCCGAGGAGTTGATACAAGAGCAGTAGAAACTAGAGCCGCTCATACTCCAGAAATAGGTGGAGTGGATTGAACAGAAGTCGCAGCAGTTGCAGCAGTCGTTTGGGATGGAGTTCGTGGCGAACTAGGCCCAGGCTGTTGAACTGCCCCGGGTGTAGCAGTTTTAGTAATAGGCTGGACAGGTTGCTGGGGTGAACCAGAAACAAAAGATTGTCCAAATTGAGATAACAACTGCACACTGGGTTGCAGAGTCTGTGGATCCCACACCACGTTCATTCTGGGGTTTGTACCCATAACAGGTTGAACATATTGAGGACCAAAACCAAGTTGAGTGTAAGATTGATAATTATATGGTACATTTCCGGGTCCTTGAACAAACGATTGACCTTAAGGTGGTTGAAAACCTTGAGGTTGATATTGACCCTGAGGTTGGTACTGACCTTAGGGTTGGTACTGACCTTGCGGTTGGTACTAACCTTGGGGTTGGTACTGACCTTGAGGCTGGTATTGACCTTGAGGTGTATATTGATACTGGGGTTGGCCTTGAGGTACATATTGGTACTGGGGTTGACCTTGAGGAAAATATTGTCCCATAGGAACATACTGTCCTTGAGGTTGTCCCCCAGGCGGTAATGGACTGCCTTGGGGTTGCCCCCCAGGTGGTATTGGAGTACCTTGCGGCTGCCTCCCAGACGGTATCGAACTACCTTGAGGTTGCAGATTAGAAGTGGTACCAGACATCATAAGAATCTCTTCAACACTTAACGGTTTTGTTCCATCATGACCAAGAGATATGGCATAATCGATGGGTCAAGGAGAAGCTCCTGAAAACGTACCAGATATAGACTAATACCCAGGAGGAATAGAAGGACCGCCATGTAAAAAAAATTCTGGCGTCTGAGTAAACAAGGATGACTATCTCGACATATTCAAGGGAGGATAATAACCTTTGGGTGTTGGATGAAAAGGAAATCGAGGTGGTGAAGACGCGAGACCTAGATTTTCTAAGAAATTGGTCAACGAAATATACCAAGCATCACCTCTAATGGGACTGAAGAAAATAGATTCACGCTCCCTAAGTTCGATAGTCGGTTGATTTTCAGGGATGCTTATACCTTCGTACGGACTTGAGCTTAAAATTTCTTCAATGCAAATGAGTCCAGAAGGAAGATTATCGATGATAATATTTTCTACTCTGGGTGAACTAGGACCACTAGAAACAGGAGAAGCAAATCCTAAGATGGAGTAGCAGCAATTTCAGTTTCAGGCTCAGATATTTCAGGTTCTTCGGCTACCGAGCTAGTAGGAATGATACTACCAGTAACCTCATAAAATGAAATCGGTTCAGAAATATGTTATGTTGCTTGCACTATATAATAAGGATGTACAATCAACGAAGATTCTCTAGCCTTCGGTGACCCAACCCTGCTTTCACTAGGTGTGACAAGGGCTCGCATCCCTTCTAGCTGACTTGGTGTAAATTCGGGAGGCTTCCCCCGAAGTCGACGGGATTGTTTCGGTAATTCAGCCACGATTAATCTAATTACTTCACATGAAAACAAAGACAAATCTCAAGAAAAACACCTAAAGTCTCTAAAGAACCAAACAATTTGAAGCACACGCCTAACAAATCTAGGAGATCAAACCACACACAAACAATATCTTTCGAGATTGAAAACACTAGTTGGTGATGAAATCCAACGTCGCAGAGTTCAATACAGAAATGGCGGTTGGAACAGTTACCCCG
>APFE030705840.1:60090-94514 GCA_000404065.3 Pinus taeda
GATACTGAGGTTGACCTTGGGGTACATATTGATACTGAGGTTGACCTTGAGGAACGTACTGTCCCGTAGGTATGTACTAGGTACCTTGAGGTTGCCCCCCAGGCACATACTGGTTACCTTGAGGTTGCCCCCCAGGCGGACACTGGCCACCTTGCGGTTGAGGATTGGGAATAGAACCCGACATCAGGAGAATATCTTCTACACTCAACGGTTTAGTACCATTACTTCCAGTTAATAACTTTTGTTCAATAAGTTGAGGAGATGCTCCCGAAAAAGTACCAGACATGGACTGATACCCAGCAGGAACAGAAGGACCGTCGTACAAAAATGCTTCCGAAGATTGAGAAAACATGGATGACTGCTTAGACATATCTGTAAAATATTGATTCACGCTCCCTAAGGTCTAAGGTAGGTCGATCTTCTAGAATAGGAATGCCTTCTTCATTGTCCGAAATAGCAAGTTCTTCAATAGCTATAAGTCCAGAAGGAAGATCTTGGGTAATTATTGTTTCTACCCTAGGTGAACTAGGACCACTAAAAGCTGGAGAAGAAAACCCTGATATTGGAGTAGCACCAACTTCAGATTCGGGTTCAGATATTTCAGGTTCTTCACCTATATCACTAGTAGATGCAACACTACCAATAACTTCTGAAACAGATACAGGCTGTGTACTATAATCTGCTATTAATGCCGAAAAATCAGGATTATATCCTACCAAAGGGGATTCCCCTCTTTTAGGTGACCCACTTCTACTGTCACTAGGAGTTACCGGGGCCCGTAGCCCTTCAAGCTGGCTTGGTGAAAACTCAAGAGGTTGGCCTCAAAGTCTACTGGACTTCCTCGGTAATTCAGCCACGGTTAAAAACTTTTAACTACTTCACACGAAAACAAAGTAAAATTTGAATGAAAACCACCTAAAGCCTCTAAAGAACCAAACAAATTGAATCAGATGCCTAAAGAATCTAGGAGATCAATCACACACAAACAGTAACTTTCCGTACCGAAAACACTAGTTGGTGATGAAATCCATCGTCGCAGAGTTCGATACAGAAATAGCGGTTGGAATAGTTACCTCGGCAACCTGCTTAATGAATAGACTGACACAAGTTTCTCCACTTAACCGTCTCGAGTGAAGAGAACCCCCCAGAAAATCCAAGTGAGTCTAGCCGACGTCTGCTCCAGGTACAGTGGGATCTTCCCACCACCGTCACCTTAGGAAGAATCCTATAGAATATGGTCACTATGGTTACCTACAGAAACAAATATCCCTGGGGGAACAGTCTACGATCCGATACGCACGCAAGGGCAGAGTAACAAGCTCAATCCCCTTGAAGGCTCCTTGACATAATCCAAGGTTTACCAACAAGTGAACCCAGGCTCCTCGACAATGATTAATCTCAGGTTTACCATTTTTAATGCGTGAATATCTTCTATCGTTCCCAATGAGGAAGGATTGATTCCCACACTGGTTCGGATATGATCTCGTGCTTCTCCTTTAATAGGAGCTTTCCCAGAGCATAGATGTAACAATTGGATTTTCTTCCTACCGCAAGATCGACTACTTGTTTGTTTAAACTACCTTGGAGAGTTAATTACTCCCTACTCCAAGATACTAGCCTAAGCTATGTTGGTGAAAAGAGCCCTAGAAAATAAAATGATTGCTAGATTGATATTAATTAAGCGTTAATTTTATTGTTTGTTCCTTAAGTCAATGGGTGCGGAGATGAAACTTTGTGGTATGAAGACTTGACTCCAAAACACTAAAAGTGCACCTAAGATGATAACAATTCCTTTTCCTTTTCAATGAATATCTAGCTAAGGAAGAGTCGAAGATGCAATGCTTGGCAAATCAAATATTTCTCTTAACATACAATTGAAAGGAAACTATTTGTCTTTTCCAAAGAACTTTTTAAAATGAGACTACTAATGATACTCAAAGAAAATCCCTTTTCTTTTTTACACTCAACAACTACAAGAATAAGCAATTCCCTTAAGAGAGCTTTTAAGATTTCTAGAAAAACTCTAAAAAACTATTGAAAACAAATTTTCAGCAAGCTTGTATAACTTCTACGAAAAACTCAAAACTATGATCTAATCTTGAGATCTAAACAAAAAATGGATTGAAAAGACACTTGAAATGTTTTTGAGGACATTCAACTTAGTGTTTCAGCTAACTAAGGATCAATTTATTCAGCTCAACAAACTAATAAAAAACATCCAATTATATTTTAATAGAAAAATGAAATTCCAAACTTTTAATTGAGTTCAATCAAAGTTTTGCAAAAGAGACAAATGGGATCCAGGACTCTTGACGGATAGATTCTATAAGCCAGTCAAACTCAGCAGGAAAACCAGAGAGACCAGGGTGATCTAAGGCTCTAAGGCTTCGGATCTCTGAGCTACTACAAAGACTAAGCAAAAACCAATCCAATCAAACAAAACTTCTTAGAAAATCACTCCAAACAAAAATGCCAATGAAAACTAACTCAAAAGGAACTTTTGTCAAGACAAATGCAGGTCTGGGCATATATTAACAGCTATGGATAACAACTAAACCCAACTGGGTAGATGGATTTTAGGTTTTTCAAATTTTTAACAGGGGTTCGCAAGCATCTAGTAAAACCAGGTGCGGTGACGCTCTGTGTTACACTGTAACAGTGCGGATAGGTCCGCACTATAACAAACTCAAAGGATGCGGTCCTCTCCCAAAATTTCAAAAAATAAAAAATCAACCAGGATCTAACTAGTACCCAAACTCACACCAATCGAGGCAAAATCAAAAACAAAAACTTAAGTTTCTCAAGTTAAAGCAAAGACAACAAAAAATCCAAACCAAACCAGTCCCCAGTGGAGTCGCCAATTTGTTGGCCGGATAAATCGTTCTTGCGAACAAGACCGATCTCCCTAGTATCTAATGATATCTAGCAACAAAGAGAATAAGAAAACCTATTTCTCTCTAAACATGTTTCAATTCATTAATGAATACTAAGAAGTGTAAAAGATCCTACCTCGATCCAATGCTTGTTTGAGGCAGTTTTATCCCAACAGCTCCAAGTAGTTCTCGTTCAATAACTTGCATACACAAACAAGCACACATCAAAGCATACCTACGTATAACAAAACATGTTCATTATGAAGATCAAGGAGCTCATAACAAACCATTAGAGACAGTTCATTGAGAAAAATAAACTTGATTTTATTAACTTAATGAATAAAAGAACTTTACAACCTTTGCCTTGATGTTGCACAAGTCCTTTCCAGGGTCCAGCAGGGGTCTCCTCTACTTTGACAAGCCTCACTCACTTCCCAACTGACATGAAAGGTATGTGATCTCTCCTCTCACAAGCTCAAAAAGGAAGCCTAGTTTTTAGCAGCATTTACCCTCAAGAATCTTCAGCTTTCAACCTCCTCTACAACCAGCCCATTGCATGAATTTATAGTGCAAATGGAGGAAGTTGCAGGTCCACCATTGAAGGGATAAGTTCCTCCTTCAATGGGATAAGCACCTCATATCATGGAGTTAGCTCCCTTAGTTATGGAATGGATGAACCAAGGTGGAGCGGACTTTCCAGCGCAATATTCCTTCTAGAAGTGTCTATAAGTGACCCAAGATGAGTTTTAAGAATGAACTCACGCCTTTTTAACTTTTACAGGGGTTCACACCCATTACTCAACAGACAAAGCGGTTAGGTTCGCAGGAAACATGACCATTGGGTGTTGCACCACAAGCAATGCTAGGAGAAAGTGCGAAACTAGGATTTGAGATATTTTTAAGGTCTTTCTCCCATTTTCAAGGCTTGACATGAAGAGCTTTGGCTTAAGACTTGCAAAGGAGGTATGTATGAGTGTTGATGGACTCACATAAACTGTAGAAAGTCATGGTGACAATTTTTTGTGTAACAACAGTCCAGCATGGCCTACTGAGGACTAAAACTCCACAACAGTGACATGTAACCAACAAACTTCATTGTGCAATTTCTGGGGCCAGTGGGACACCGCCTCTGAGAATTGTGCAATGCAAGCCTAGAGGTCAGTGCCTCGCTAGACTTGCTAAAAATCTGGAGGGAGGGAAGAGCCTTCTCTTCCAGAAATGAGTAGTTCTATCTGGTCAAGGCATAGTCTGGGCTAAGTCTGCCCAGTCTGGGCGACGGGCGACTCAAAACATAAGAAGTTAGAATGCATGGTGAGATGAGTGCAAACAAGAATGAATTATCATTCATGCAAAAAACAAGTAAAGGATTTGGAAAATGGGAAAGCATGCATGTGTGTGAAGTGAGTCGCCACAAAATAGTGTGCATGCAACAATAGTGAGATGCAAACAAAAACTGAAGCGGTGCTAGTACAAGCTAGTATGTATCAAAATGACAACAAGTGCTCACTAAAATCAAGTAGACAACATTCATACAAAGCGAAACATAGAAAGTGACAGAAACGCAATGCGAGACATGAAAAGCGGGCTTACCCCAAACATCTGAGTTGAATGTGCCAACGACTCCTAAATGAAATGTGGGATGTTAGAGCTGCAAGATCGATGTGAGGAATGAGCTCTGCAACATCCATTTTATGAGTTCCGATAAAATCGAGGTTGCAATGTGCATTCCACAAATCTAGGGAAAGCAAAACTTGTTGGGAGGTTTCTGAAATGATCCTTGCATGTAACCTCCAATAGATAAAAGTAGATCCCTGAATTAAGTGATGCCTTTGCATGCTCCCTTAGCCCATGCATGTAAATGAGTTTTGATCGGTCCCAAGGGGAACTGGTCAAGTCAACTGGACATGCAACAATCTGCTCAGTTGGGAGGAAAAAATGTGCAATTCTCGGAGGGATTTGGGCTGACTACCTAGGATATTTGTGTAATTTCTTGGTAGAGCAGCTTACTGTTGCCTAGGATTATGCAATTCCTAGGCTGAGCGGCCCTACTGGAAGGAATTGCACAATTTTATGAATGAAGCTTGACTAGCAAAATTGCACAATTTTGGGGCCTAGCAGGCTTCCAAATATAATTACACAATTTATGGAGGGAAGGTTGGTTGTCCTCCAGAATTGTGCAATTTCTTGAGGAAGCTGCTTAGCCTATAGTTGGACCAAGTCCTGTGAAACAACCTATGAGGAGGATGCAACAAGTGGTGATGGATAGGCTATCATTCTGTAAGAAAATCACTGAAATTTGTGTACTTGACAGGACAAGACATGCTTCTATGAAAGGTTGGTAGGGAGGCTCCAAAATGAAGCTAAGGAAAAAAATTTTGGAGGGTGGTTAAAGTCGCTAGAACACTTTGTGACACACTGGTAGAACTCTAGCTCTCTGAACGGACCTTGTTCATGAAAAGAAAGTCTAACACCTCTGAAAGTATTGTTTAGTTGTCAGTTCGTCTTGGTTTCCACACTGCTTGATTGTAAGATGTAGCATTTGCCAAGCCCTTGGTCAGTTGACACACATTCCAAGCCAAGCCAACACAGTTGTTTCAATTGGGGTTGAGGAATATATGATGCACAAGTGGTATAGTCATCAAAGTCTTATTTTCATCTATGGTGTTGCTCCATTGCTAGCAGGCCTGGATAGTACCCTGACAGAGTCACGTAGGAACACAAGCATGGCTCCACTACTAGTGAGCCTGGTCAGTACCCCAGTGGATTTATTTGCATCACCTCTCTATGGAGGACTCCTTTCTCTTCTTTTGCCTTATTCATTTTTCATTTTTTTCAAACTTTTTTCACTTTTTCATTTGTTTCTTTTTCATCTTCATAATTGTGCATAACACTTCTTCATTTCAAAGGCGAAAGAGGGATCCTGACTTATTGAGAGTAGAATAGGTTGTTCCTTTAGAGAGGTAGTTTATGTATACCTATGATGTAATTATTAAGATTTTCCCCCTCACCTTACTCTACTTGACTAAGCTGACAAAGATTAACCCAAAAACAACCGACTAGAGTAGGTGATACTAGTTAGAGCGTAAGCATTGTGTTTTCACCAAGGTTCACTTTGAATAGTACGTATTTTCCATTGATCTATCATGGAGTGAAGACAACAAGTCCTTACATAAGAGAGCAGATAACAGATAAGAAAATGTTGATAGTTTTACAAGTCCTCTTGTACTTTACCCAACTTGTTTCAAGAGTCACACATGGTCCATGCGAAAATAACCTACAAACAATAACAAGCAAACAAACCAAAAATAAAAGCAAGAAGCGAAAAAAAACGCGAAAGAAAAGAAAACAAGCAAACAAACGCGAAAGGAAAGAAGCAAACATACATGCAAGTAGAGAACTAAAAAGAAAACATTACTCCTACTCCTAAGCTAACAATGCATGGGCTTGATCACATGAAGTGATATTTCCAATGTAGCCACCGAAACATTTTTAACCCATGTCGGTGAAGGCATGGTTCACAAACAAGATAGCTATGCGAACTAGCAAACAAGAAATATATAACAGTGAAGACATACACTCTAAGTTGACAAGCGTCCACAAAACAAAAATGAGTGAAAGCACATGACATGCACTCTGTGGATTTGCAATGGTGTTGTGCTACACTATGTGCATATGTCAAGTATATGCATTCTCTTGACTATGACATGCAAGCAAACGTGAGAAAGGTATACCACTTACATTGTGCATGTGTGCTTGTTGTGTAAGATTCCTCCAATGCATGAGTGATTGGATCATGTAGTTCGAGTGGAAGAAGAAAAATATGGGTTTTTGGTTGATCTTCAATGCAAAGAAAAGAGTGATGAGGAGACTTTAGTGTTTCAACAATTTCCTGACTGGAAGTGAAACCAACCTCAGAACAGCGAGGGCCTGACATAACCATTAGCTTGAGCTGAAGTGCTTCAACAATCTATGGGGTTTTGACTTCATTGACAGATATAACATCGTAGACCACTATCTTAGACATATTAACAATGATTGAATCAACATCTTGATCAGATGAAGAAGTAGAGGGATCATGACAACTAAGATCATAAAATTCTGGATGTTTGTCAGCATCCTCGTGATTTGATGAATCGGGCAGAGGGGTAGATGAGAAGAAAAGATGTTCACCCTCTATGTTTTCAGAAATGACATATGACAGATTGGACATATTTTTGGAGGAAGATGTGTCCTCTTTGCACTGTGATGACTGATTGACATTTGACATGTCTTGTGAATGATCGGAAGTAGAAACATCCTAAATGGGTTTTCAAAAGGGAAATCAGCGATGGAAGAATCACAAGGGATGTCAGGATAAGGCGGATGACCCACACACACTCATCATGAATGATGGGGCAGGTTGGTTGCATAAAACCAACTCCATAAAAAACGTGATCCTCATTCACAATAGGTGATGAGTTTGGAATGGGAAAACACAAGACAGTACAATCTGGAGGATCAACAGAACATAGGGATGAAGGTTGAGGGGACGAATCCACGTGACAACCAACAGGCTTGCAAGGCAAATATGTGTAGATATCAAGAGTAGGTGGGGTGGGAAGATGTGACAGTTCAACAGATGTATGTGCCTGATCTCCCATATCACTTCGTGATGGTGGAGCTGTTTCATGAGGTGAAGGGGGACCATCACTTGTGACAACAACTGTGCCTATCCATGATTGTGTAGTGCCATCACTGAAGTGTGCTAAGTGGGGTTCGAAGATGCAAAGAAGATACTCAAATCTTATATAAATAAATTCCCAATCAATATCATCTTCCGGAAATCGATACGCAAGATTACAAAAGCCTCTATAAAACTGATCAATGGATTCATTTGTGCTTTCCATAATTTTAGAATTTCTTGATCAAGTGATTTATGGTTAACGTGATTGAAATCAAAATCTATCTCTGCAACCAGATGAGAAAGAGAATATATAAATTTTTCGAGCAGTGTGGCACACTAGTGCATTGGGTTCCCTTGAAGTGTGTGGACGAACGACGTGCAGGTCATGGATTCCATGTCTTTCGCATGAGCCTACAACACTGACCGCGTGCCTAACTCAAGCTAGCTAGCCTCCACCATCATATTTTTTATGTGACAAGTTATTCGAGAGCTCTTCTCATATAATCAAGTCGTTTCCATAACACATACACTCCGAAAGAGGAACTTGGTATTTAGCCATGATATATATTTAAAGATTTAAAATAGATGTGAGGATTCAGCTTGTCATCTGTCCCTCCTTCTAGCACCAAAATGTTGACGGTGCTAGACCTACCAACATGTAAGGGAATCTCCTTGGTAAGAATTCCCAATTAGACCTAATAACGTTTGGTGTAGGAGTCCTACTAGTGGGTCATAGGGTAATGCCTTGACTGCGATTTTGCACAGGTGAAAGTAAGATGTCCTTGTTGGTAGCAAGGGTGTGACAACTGTAGTAAGTCAAGGAAGGTGCATGAGAGGTTCTAACACATTGAGGGTGAGGTAAGTGCATCCCTTGGAAACCTGTAATAGTATGTGGCTTGGAAGGGAACACACGAGTGAAGATGCATCACAAGCTAGAAAGAAAGTTAGCAAGCAATCCAAAGTGATGGTTAAACCAACAACACATTTCAGAAAGATTCATACATACTTATACAAAATAGTCCATACATGCATGTGTAAGAAAACAAATACATATATCATTTAGAGTAAACTAGATAGCATAGAATATAATACAACATATGCATGAAATGTTTTGGCTCTTTTATATTAAGAAGTGTAAGTTCTATTCATACAATACATCCATGTCTAACCACTAGTTCCGACAATGGAATGTTACAGTCACAACTGCCTACTCCTGCAAAGAGATACACTAGCTCTGCATAGTGGAGAAGCCAAGGCTCATTACAATACTATCCAAGCTCTCTCCAAGATAGTCTTATCAGAAGCTTGTCTGACCAAAAGCATTTACAATGAGTTATGAGGTTCTATTTATAGCAAAGGGTGGGGTGACCCTTGACATTCCCCTTTGTGAAATCTCATCTACCCTCATGACTCTTCATCTACTCTATGTCTGTTACATCCACCTATTGACACTTGAAATTCCACTTCACAAGATGTTGCATTACAAGGCACATGTGCCCATGTGAGACAAAATGGCTTGAGAAAGCCATGCAAGACATCACTGACACTCGATTCATTGTGGTGAGACCAATTCTTTGACATTCTTGTGATGGTGAAGGTGGTGAGCTGATGCCAAGCTTGGTTGTCCATGATGGTGTGAATGCACTCCATGGTGACATCTTGTTGAAATGAAGTCTTTCCTCCATTGCATCCAGGTGCATTGGTATGGCTCCTCCATGGTGACATCTTGTTAAAGCGAAGTCTTCTTGGGTGCAGCTGAACTGGCAACATGTTTTTGCATAGTGTCTACGCTAATCTCCAAGCATATGCTAGTGGCCGTGCACATCAACTTGTCATAATATTCAGCTGTAGTTGGACTTGCTTCTTGTCTTTTCCTCGGTGAGTGTGCCAAATGGGTGGGATCGCATGTGTGCACACAATGACATGCATGTTGCTGAGTTCCCTTGCATGTGATCAACAACACTTATCACCTTGTTTGCTCCATGCCAGCCACTGGGATGGATCTATAACTTGTACAGGCATAGTTTCATCCGTCTGTGCATGTTGTGCCCCTTGCTATACCTGTTCTTGCTGCACTTCACTCTCTTGTCTATGCAGCTCCTATTTTTCCTTGAGTTGATGTTTCAACACATACAACTCCTTCTCTATTCCATTCTCTACTCTCATGCAATTGTCTTGTAGCTCCGTCACCTCATAGCCTCAATCTCCAAAGTTGCTTTCATCACAAGTGGATCTGCGTGAGCTTGCAACTTTGTTCCACCTCTGTGTTGTCAACAACCTTCCTCTTGCATTCGCCACATGCGGGTGTGTTGCCTTTTGCTGCTGCTGATGATGTTGTTCGTTGTCATGTTAATCACTATGATGCTATTGCCATACTACCTTGACGTCCTTTCCTACGAACAACTTGATGTCTTCATAGGTAGGAAATCTCATAGACACTTGCTTGGATGCAACCCATGTTGTGTTCTCAAAGATGTCCTTTGATTCTTCTCTCTTGAAGGCCATTGTACCTATACTTTTGAAAGGGAGACGAACACTTGCGATACTTGTGGAAATGGAAACACTCATGGAAAGAAATTTTTCCATCAAAAACCAAAACGAACTTGAGAGCTCACTTGCAACATACCTGTGTGACGGATCATGAAGGTTGTGCAATTTCCACTAGGAGGTCAAGAGATTGACTTCCAAAACCTTGCAAGGCACAATCTAGGCTATTAGGAGGCTGACTAACTACTGGAACTGCACAATTCATAGTCTAGTCTAGCCTACAGAGGACTGAAACTACGCAACAGTGACATGCAACCAACAAACTGCATTGCGTAATTTCTGGGATTAGTGGGACACTTCCTCCAAGAATTGCACAATGCAAGCCTATAAGTTAGTGCCTCTCTAGACTTGTGCAATTTTTGGAGGTAAGGCAGAGCCTTCGATTTCGCAAATGTGCAGTTCTAGTCAGACAAGGCATGGTCTAGGCAAAGGCTACCCAGTCTGGCTAATGAGCGACTAAAAACATGAGAAGTCTAAATTCATGGTGAGATGAGTGAAAACGAGAGTGAATGATCATTCATGCAAACAACAAGTGTAGGATTCAAAAAATGGGAATGCATGCATGTGTGTGAAGCAAGTCACTACAATGGCAATTGTCCGTGCAAAATAGTGTCATGCATGTGACAGTAGTGAGATGAAAATGAAAACTAAAGCAGTACTAATAGAAGCTAGTATGTATCAAAATGACAACAAGCACTCATTGAAATCAAGCAGACAACATTCATATGAAGTGAAACACAAAAAGCACTCGAAATATGGCACGAGACATGAAAAGTGTGCTTATCCCAAAATAATTGAGCTAAATCTGCTGATGACTCCTAGATGCAATGTGGGATGTCAGAGCTGAAAGATCGATGTGAGGAATGATCTCTGCAGCATCTAGTTGATGAGTTTCGATAAAATCAAGGTTGTGATGCACATGCCACAAATCTAGGGAAAGTGAAACTTGGTGGGAGGTTTCTGAAATGATCCTTGCATGTAACCTCCAATAGCTAAAACTAGATCCCTGAATCAATGGATGCCTTTGCATGATGCCTTGGGAGAAGAATCCCATGGATGAAAATTAGTTTTGCTCGGTCCTGGGGGGAACCAGTCAACTCAACTACACATGGAACAATATGCTTAGTTGCGAGGAAAAAATGCACATTTTTGGGAGGGAGTTGGGTTGAATTCCCAATAAATTTGCATAATTTCAGGGCAGAGCAGCTAATTCTTGCCTAGGATTACACAATTCCTAGGTTGAGTAGCCTTGTTGGGAGGAATTGTGAAATTTTTTGGATGAAGCTTGACTGGCAGAATTGTGCAATTCTGGAGCCTAATAGGCTACTAGACAAAATTGCACAATTTATGGAGGGAAGGCTAGTTGCCCTCCAGAAATGCACAATTTCTTAAGGAAGTTGCTCAGCCTGCAGCTGGACCAAGTGCGGTGAAACAACCTGTGAGGGGGATGCAACAAGATTTGATGGATAGGTTGTCATTCTGCAAGAAAATCATTGAATATTGTGTACCTGACAGGACAAGACATGTTGTTGTGAAAGGTTGGTAGGGAGGCTCCTAAACAAAGCTAAGGAAAAACTTTTGGAGGTTCGTTGTAGCCGCTACAACATGACCAATCTGTGGGAGGATCCAAACCTGCAAACATTGAACACATAGTTAAGGGCATTGTAGTGCCAATATGATGAGGTCAGGGCAACTGCATGCACATTAGCACCAGTGTAATGCCTTGCCAAATTATAGGAAGGAAAGCAACTACTAGTACAGGTAGAGGAAGCACAGAAGAAGGAGGCCTTGTTAAAGGCCAAGTTGCAACCTTTGTTAGAGGAGGCCTATCAAGTCACGAATTCCCTTCAAGATAAGCTTAAGAGACTAGAGCAAACACATCAAACAATGAGGCTATCAGTAGCAATACTAGCCACTAAAATATTGGTCGAAGAGGTTCAACAAGCAACGACACAAAGCCCTGCTGAAGTTGTAGTGATCGAGGTGGAGCTGGGAGATATTTGCAGTAATATCACAATGCCAATAGAGTGACTCAAGGGAGAGTCACGATCTTTGTGTTGGGGGCCTATTGGGATGGGGTCCCTTGGGTTAGTTTGGGGTTAAGCTAACCCAAGTTTTGGTACAATTTTGTGAATAATGTAAAGTCTCTGCAATTTGTGGATGCGGAGCGTGTAGATGAATATGAGTCAAAGGGGCTTAGCCCCTTATTTTATGTAGAGTTTGGAGTTGATTTTGAGATTCCCCTCTAGTCCACACACCGTGGCATTGTATGAAATGTCTATAAATCATGAGTCTTAGTGAAGAAAAAAGAAGACTAAGACAGAAGAGGAAGAGAGAAAAGATATAGATTTAGGTTGATTGGAAGGTCTAGGGTAGGAAGGCTATGCTTCTTGCACTTATATAGGGAAAGAAAGGTTGTATAGTTGAGTGCGCGAAGGCCTAGGCAGAGTCTGTAGCTGAGTGCACAAACCCTTATAGTTGTGTGCACAAACCAATTTTGAGGATGTAATCCTGAATTGAAGATCAATAAAGACAGTTTTCCAAAGAATTCTTGTGTATTTCTGTTTATCTCTGTTAATGTTATATGTTGTCAATGGGTGATGTGTTTTATGGAACATTTATTGAATGTTACACAATTCTCTTGAATAAGTGTTAATGATGTGCGCAATGCATGTCTAAGTACTTTTGCGAAGACTCTCATGAATTCTCTTATGTTTACTAATAACTTAAGTAAATCTACGCGAACACTCATTTAGGACTACTCTCTGATGCACGTAAGTAGGAAAATTAATTATTAAAGGTCCACAAGGACTAATCATAGACCTTTGCGAAGGTTTGAAGGTTGTTTCAATAGAGTGTAGCAGTGAGCCCTAAGAGTTTATCGATCTGTGTGAAGGCAGATTTGAGGCACTAAAAGACATCAAACTAGTCTCTGGATGTAGAAACTTGGTTCTTGCATCCCCCCATACTGCTTTGGGTGAGATTATTTCCTGTGCTATGTGGGTTATTACCGAAAGGGCCAATAGTGTAGGGTTTTTTGTTGTTGTAGCAACTAACTCTGAACCTGGGTCAGGACCCCCCAAGCCAACATTCTTATTTATTTTATGGTCATTGTTATAAGTGTCATATCTTTGGACATAAATTTTTTGATTGTAGAAGGATCAAACTTAAAAGAGATGAAAATCCTAGATATAATAAGTATCAGAATTTTAGATATCATAACTCTCCTATTAGAGATCGAAATTTCTTCTCTCCCCTGTTAAGCGAAATAGAATGATTCAAATGTAATAATTTTTGTAACAAAGTGAATGAGTGCAAAAGGCGGTTTTAATATCTATCTAAGTCCCAAAATATTAGACAGTCAACTATCGAAAAGGATAAGGGGAGTTGGAAATGAAAGACTAAAAAGAGCATGTAGTCTCGACTCACTCTATCAACCCATAATCAAGAGAATAGATGGTATGTGGATAGTGGCTGTTCCAAGCATATGGTTCGGGATAAAATAAAATTTCTATTGCTAAAAGAAAAGGATACAGGAAAGAATGTCACCTTTGGGAACAATGCTCCATCATGAATCAAGGGTAAAGGCATAGTCAGTCTTGATCAAAAGACAAAAGCACAAAAAATGTTATATGTAGAAGGTATCAAGCACAATTTGCTTAGTTTTAGCCAAATGTGTGATACTGGCTATAATGTGACCTCTTGATCCAAGGATTGTGAGATCTAAAACATGAAGAATGGAAAGTTGGTGGGAAAATCAATTAGAACGAACATTAATGCATATGTGTTTGATGATTCTAGGTTTCACTGTTATTTAAGAAAAACGAATGAAGCACTGTTGTGACACAAGAGGCTTGGCCATATGAATTTTGAAATTTTGATAAAATTTAGCAATATGGGAGTCATGAGAGGATAACCAAGACTTTCAAGGCATGATAAGTCGGTCTATAGGTCATGCCAATTTGGCAAGAAGAGTATGACTCATTTCAAGTCAAAAGAGTTATCCTCATCTAGACCACTGAAGCTCATTCACATAGATATTTATGGCCCAACTAGAGAAAAAAACCCCAAAAGGAGAAAGCTATATCATGTTGCTCATTGGTGATTTTACAAGGGCCACTTGGATTGTGATCTTAAAATAAAAGGTGAAGGATTTAAGCATTTTAAAAAATTTAAAGCTCGAGTAGAAAAGGAGAAAGACTTAAAGATAAAATGCTTAAGATCAGACAAAGGAGGAGAGTACACTTCAAGAGAGTTCGAAGAATTCTATGAAGAACATGGCATTAGAAGGAAATATTTAGTGGCTAGAAGTCCCCAACAAGATGGAGTAGTGGAGAGAAAGAACAGAACAATCTAGGAAATGACTAGAGCAATGTTGGATGAAACAGGTGTCTGAAATCTTCTGGGAAGAAGAAACACAAGGAGTAGTGTATTTGTTGAACAAAAATCAACTCATAGCTAATAGTAATAAAAATCCTTATGCATTATGCAGAGGAGGACCTGCATTAGTTAAACACTTCAAGGTGTTTGGGAACAAGTTCTTTATCAAAATAAATGATAAGAATCCTAGAAAGATTGACTCTCATGCTGACGAGTGAATATATCTTGGGTAATTTACATGAAGTAAAGGATATAAGTGTTACAACAAGTAGAAAAGAAAGATCAAGGATTGCATTGATGTGATAGCAAATGAAATAGCTTCACAACCTAAGTCCTCTAAAAGAACTATGAACTCAGATGGTGAAGAAAATCTAGATATGAGCTCTACAAATCTTGAAGAAATAGATTCAGATAATGAAGGTGAAGAAGCAGGAACAACTCCAAGGCAAAATACAACTTCTAAGTATGTACAGAAAGAACATCCCGAGAGTCAGATACTTAGAGATCAAATACATGGTGTTCAGATCAGGAGAAAACTTTTTGGTAGTTTAGTTTGTGCAAATTTGGCTCTTCTTTCATAGATTGAACCCAAGAATCTCAACCAAGTAAGTGAGGAAAATTTCTAGGTGAAAGTTATGAGTGAAGAACTTGACCAAATCGAAAATAATGACACTTGAGAGTTGGTTCCAAGACCTAAAGGGAATAATTTCATTGGAACCAAATTGGTTTTCAAAAATAGTTTGAATGAGCAGGATCAAGTAATCAAAAACAAGGCTCGATTGGTCTATAAAGGGTATGCCCAAATAGAAGGGGTAGATTTCGAGTAAACCTTTGCACCAATAGAAATGGAAGCTATCAAAATTTTTCTTGCCATTAAGAGTCATAAAAACATCAATCTACATCAGATGGATGTGAAGTATGCATTTCTCAATGTAGATCTAGAAGAAGAAGTTTACATTGCGTAGCCAGAAGGATTTATACTCACAACAGATGAAGGGTTTGTATACAAATTGAAAAAGGCTCTATATGGACTGAAATAGGCTCCCAAAGCTTGGTATGAAAGCATGGACAAATACCTTTAACAATACATCTTTAAGAAAGGTAAGTTGACAACAATTTATACACAAATCCTGAAGGCTACCACCTACTAATTGTAGTAGTGTATGTGGATGATATAATCCTTGGTAGTGACACGGAACAAATGGGGAATCAATTCGCAAATTGTATGTAGACAAAGTTCTAAATGTCCATGATTGGAGAGCTGTCCTTCTTCCCGGGTTTGAAAATCTCTTAGTCTCCACAAGGAGTGTTTATCTCCCAATCTAAATATCTCAAGGAAACTCTAAAGACGTTTGGGTTGGAAGATTCCAATCTAGTGAGCACACCTATGACTAGAGGCTGCAAATTGTGCAAAGAAGATGAGACACCGCTCGTAAATTATACTAAACATGAATCCATGATAGGAATTTTATTATATCTTACAACTTTGAGGTGGTACATCATGCAAGTTGTGGGTCTTCTGGCCAGATTTTAGGCCTTCCCTCATGAAAGTCATGTTGTTGCTATCAAAAGAATTTTCAAATATCTTCAAGGAACAACAAAATATGGATTGTGGTATGCTAAGAGAAAATAATTTAAATTGAAGGACTACACTGATGTTGATTGGGCTCGAAGTCTTGATGATAGGAAAATTACCTCAGGTGCAACTTTCATCTTAGGAAAATGCTTGGTGTCATGGGTCAACAAGAAACAAACCTCCATTTCTTTATTGAATGTTGAAGCAGAGTATATTGTTGTTGTTACCTATTGCACACAAATTCTCTAGATGAAGAAAACTTTGAAAGATATTCAAGTTGATTTGACTGATCCTATTCCAATTATGTGTGATAATACAAGTGCCATCATCATCTCTAAAAATCTGGTCATGCATTCAAAGACTAAGCATATTCTTATCAAGTTCCATTTCTTGAGGGAACAAGTTGCAGCTAATGTTGTCATACTTGAATATGTGGCCATTAAATACCAAATTGTAGATATATTTACTAAGCCACTGGAAAGAGAACCCTTTAAATATCGTAGCAGATAGAAGTTATGAGTCCTCCTTCCAAATGACTTCATTTTCATAGGTGTTGGCAACAACTCATAATGTGGGATTGATGGAAGGGTAGGTTGTAGTGGTTTAGGGGCTGTATTATTTGTCATTGATGCCAAATGGGGAGAAGATTAAGGGGGCATTGGAGAAGACCATGCCTAGCTTTAGGGGGGATCTTGATCGAATAAGAACATGCCTAGCTTCAGGGGGATATTAATCAAGAATACTAGGCCTAGCTTTAGGTGGAACTTATGGTGTTTCCAACAATGCCAAAAGGTGAGATTGTTGGATGATTGGCATTATCTAGATGGCTACTGGCTATGAGTGTGTTGGCATTGATTTCAACCAGATTATCATGATTGGGAGTCCAGGAGGAACCTTATGGTAGCTGTAAGATTCTTGTAGAGAATCATCACGGTAGAAGACATATTGGAAAAGCCATAAAATTATGACTATGGTGATTAGGAGTCCAAGAGGAATCCCATGGTTGTTGTAGTGCTCTATAGAAAATCATCATAGTAGTAGGCTTATTGGAGAAGCCATAAAATGATGACTATGGTGGTTGGGAGTTCAAGATTCCAGGCACAAGAAGAAGAGTTAAGGAGCAAAGAATGGCAGATAGTTTACAACTAATTTATAGTTAGAATATGGGCTCAGATCCCACATCAAACACTCTTTATTGGAAATTTCTCTAAAAGATATTTGCAACGGTGTGTGGAAGTCTGAAAATAGCCTTCTGGATCAAAAGTTATGATCTATTGAAGTGAGGGTCTTGAAGTCCCAAGAAGATTGAAATATCAGTGGTTAGCAGATCAGAGTAGGAAATATCAGAGCATTGGTGCAGGCTATATCATATATCAGAATATCAAAACCTTGGAGCACATTAGGACCCAAAATCAGAATATCGGAACCTTGGAGCACATTGGGACCCGATATCGGAACATCGAGGCAAGTCGTATCAGACATTGGAGAAATTCGAAACCCCAGAGCATAGGGCCATATCGAAGTAGGTAATATCAAAATATTGTAGGTCAGAGCATATTAGAATATCACAAGCTTGTATTTCCTTATAGATTGCAACTCTTTGAAAGTGTCGAGGTTTGCTAAGGTGTAGAAATACAAAGTTTTTCGTTGCAAAACCAAGACTTGATGGAACCACTTCTCTCTCCTCATATAGGACACACGACAACTTGTGATTGTCCTTGAGAGCTGAAGTGGAAACTGATGTCAGCATGATGTTGAAGTAGGATGGACACGTGGAAGCTTGTTTTGGCATTTTCGGTGACCCAATGGGGCAAATCAGGGTGACAGGTGTCACCACTCAGGAGGCACCACATGAAGAAATGATGAAGAGATTACATCATCCTGGAGGTCATCATATCAAAGACTGTATACCTCGTAACTCCTGTGAAAATGGCATTTAAAAAAATTACGATAAAGGGGGTTTTGATATTATCTGGCGCATGGTTGTATGGAGACCAAAGTAACCAAGGGTTAAGCATAGGGAACTAAAACAAAATCGGGACTTTGAAAAAGTTATGATATGTTGGAGCTCCGATATAGCGCTACAATGGTAAGCTAAGCTGACAATCACAGGCCCAGTCGTATGAGAAAGAAGACGCTCAGGGAGCTAAGTGCTAAGGGGGCTATGGATATCAAAGTTGTGTAATATCATAACATTTTGTTTGTTTGAGTTACGATATGTTGGGCCTCTAATGAAACAATACAGTGAGTTAGATGGATGAATGGGTCGGCAGCTAAAGATTAAATGCAAATCAACGAAGTTGGTTTATGGAGTCAGCGGGATATGAAGAAAACACTAAAACAAGGCAATGAGGAAAACGGTCCACATAGAAGAACTGAAAAAATGAAGAAAGCAATCATCTACCTCCCATGCATGTCTTGCAGATTTAAATAAGGAACAAAATTCCATTATTGAGTACTTTTAAGGTCTATAAGAGTGTATCTCTTGTGCACTCCACACTGCACTTATGTGTCTAGATACACTTGATTTTATACATGTTATTCTTTGAAATTTCAAAAGATGGGTAATGGAGCAGAAATAAAATATCATCCCACTGACAACTTAATAGTATGAATATGTTAATAAGAAAAAAAAATGTGAATGGTCAACTGCACTCATTTTTGGGCCACTCCAATTGTGCGGAATGTGAAAGAAGTTTATTGTGCGGAGTGTGGAAGTTGTGTAGAGCTACGCACCATGAGCTTCTTCCGCATCTTCAATATTTGGTTATGTTAACTTTGATTAGGGCACACTGAATTTTCCTTTTTATTTCTAGGAGTGTGGGGCCCAAGTTAATCCAAGTTTGGTATAATTTATAATATGTATTATACTAAATTAGTTCTGCCACTATCGAGTTAAGTTATAATATTTCTTTCCTATATCAAGGAGATGTAATGTTTGAACCACCGAAAGAATGTTTGGCATGAATGATGAGTAAGTGAATGTGAGGCATGTTTGGCATGAATGATAAGTAGGTGAATCAAAAAGAAAAATACCTCACTATGGTATACACTATTAGAATCTATTATTATTTATTCTTTATTAGTATTATAAATAAAACATCTAACATTGACATGCATACTATTACTACTATAATAATAATAATGTGATAATAGTAATCTTATTACTATTTTTACTATTACATCATCATTAATACTCCAATAGCATAGTTGTGTATTACTATGAAGTAATATGATTAGAATCAACTATTTGAATTAGCTGCAACAATTTTTTAATTAACCCACGAGAATATACATGGTAAAAGGAATATTTTTCCGCATGACCTACAATGCTCAATTCTTAGTAGCTCTTCTAACTCACTATAGTTAGAAATTTGTAGCCATTGAAGAACCCTTCCCTTATTTCGAGGGCATGCACCAAAACTATGCCTTGTATCTAGAAACATTAGCAATTTTTTAAATGACAAGGTTGAGCCATTGCCTCATCTTGCAAAGAAATGTGTTATACATATTTGAGACTGGAATACGATCAAATGTTAGACTCTTACACCCTGTGATATTGTCACCCTCTACAACATTAGCAGCGGAAGATGTGAATCTTTTATTTATACGGAAGTGTTGGGCACAAACATTGAACCTAGTTATGGTGAAATAAGTTTAAATTTAGAATAAGTTAGATATAGATATATATATAGTGGGTCTAATGGTTAAGAGCATGTGTTTCCTCTTAAGAGCTCACAAGTTCAAAACTAGAGGGTGTAGAGTATGTATGCCTTCGTAGGCTGTGACCTTAAAAATAGATATTATTATTATTATTATTAGTATAACCTTGCAGCTTATTTGCTACGGTAAGACATTAAATAGAGAATATGTTTTTCAAACCAATATTAAATAATCATTCATGAATAAATATAAACGTGCATTAAATAATAATTTGTTAATAAATGTAAAGGTTATGGGTCCATACAATAATGCAAGCCTTCTTCCATCACTTTCCTCTCTGCTTCCACTTTCAACTATAGTTTCAGACATCCCCGTATCTAAAGCATTACCAACCTACAATGTTCAACTCTCAGCAACTCTTCTAACTCACTACAGTTAGCAACTTATAGCTATCGAAGTTCTAACAGAGCACAAAGCCCTTCTATTTTCTTCAAATTATTGCACTCACTGAACCAAATCTATTCAAGGTTGGGACAGCCTCCCTCGCCGAACAACGTGCATAGGTCTCTCAAGTAGCTAATTAACAGCCATAAAATTTTCATAAGCTGGACAAACTGAAGTGGAGTTCCAAATCTGAATTAGACTAAGCTGGATTGATAATTATGTAGATGTGGTGATCATGGAAAATTTTATAGCTAGAAGTTTTTTTTAAATTTAGAAATTTTGACGAATATTACTAGTTTTTAATATGCAGACTATTAGATGTTTAGTGCTATGTTTGTAAAAATATTCAAATTTCTAATGATCCTATATAGTCTCTATAAAACTTTGGCAATTTTTAAGGTAAAATAATTTTATGATATAAAGTCGGGGCAAATCATGTTTAGGAAAAATAAAAATTGGATAATATTTTTTTTGCAAAAAAACATAGAAAAGTTGCCCATATGCAAATATTAGCCCCTAAAATTTTTCTTGTATTAATTAACTAAGCCCACTCCATAGGTGCTCTTCTCATAGTAAAAATTTTGTGTTCTCATGCCAACTAATAAATACAACTAAACTCGACAAGAATGTTATTCTGTCATTGTTGCTCGGAAAATGCATCTCCAATTTCATTTTTACTTCCTCTTTGTGTAGAGCAGAGCCTTGCTTGTGTCAAAAATCTGCACAATCAACTTCCTCCTCACATCTAGAGCGCCTTGGAATGAGTACGGAGTGAAGAAGTGTGTAGGGGATTCACGGAATGTGGCCCCCACCTAAGTCTATCTCGCCAAAATAAAGCTTCAGAAACAAATTCATAGTAGAATCGCATACACAAGAAATCACCTTCCGTTTCACAGGATCATATTTTTTGTTTTGTTTTAAAAATCGATAAACTGAATGAGCACCCACACATTAAGTAGTGTAATTAGTCATAGTTTCAAAATATTATTAGGAATAAAAATGTGTCACCTTCTTTAATGTAATAAGGTCAATATTTAGAAAAAACTATTTATGTATTCTAATCCTGCATAGACATCAGATTTTATTCACTCTATTTTATTAGTAAGAAAACGTGATCTTGTATTCTAATCATGCATAGACATTAAATTATATTCACTCTATTTTATTAGTAAGAGAACATGATCCTCGATAACCCTTGGGTTTTGATAAAAAAACCGAAGGAGCGAGAGTGTGGACAAGTGTGGAAGAATCACCACTCTCCACACTCGCACACTTTTGCACTGAGTGAATTCTCATCTACCCCCAACTCAAACCCTTTGTCACTGAAAGGACAAATTAATAAATTAACATTATTTATACTTTAAAGTATGTTTATTCAATGCGACATAAGAAATTTCTATGCATAAATTATTTTAAATTTTTAATATGAAAACAAAATAAACAAGATTTTAAAAATAGTATATTTTAACAAATCACTGTATCATATAAACATTATGAAAATCCCTATGCTTTGTGCATTAATCTATAAGCTTTCTGTAGTAAATTCTCTTTCATTCGATGTTCTTGGATTTGAACTTTCCAGTTGACAATTAAAATTTTCGAAGTTCGAAAACAAAATGATTATAGACATTATGTGTACTATACTACTTGATGAGAGAATTTCATCAAGTGTAGGTCCATGCAATAGTCCTACGAACAAGTTGCAGAGGGTAAGGTAACAGGAAATCAATAGTGTTGTACATGGCAATTACCAATTCAAACATGGATTTCTAACTTATAGTGGCTCAAGGACGAAATAAATGATGATAACTCCAATTTTTTCTTTTTCAACATTATGTTAACTCAAAGAATTTAATAAATTTAGCACTTTCATTCTTATAACATGGCAGAAAATAATACGGGATGAAACTCCAAATGTATTATATTGTTGCATAAACACATGTGAAACAAGATATATGATATTTATAATATTGTTTTTAATATCTTACCAAATTTCATTATATTCACAGTAGTTGTGAATATGTATACAAGTTGAGAAAGGGGTGTTGAGGAATGAATACATCATTTCTTCTGCACATACCCTCACCCACACAACCTTTGTTCCACACAACTACATGAAGTTCTTTCCACTTGGAAGCACATCAAGCATAATCAATGATTAATATCCCAATAACTCAGTAATGGTTGCAAAATCAAACATGAATGTCATGTAGGGTGGCCATCTCACATATAGAGCCCTGCCAAAAGAACCTAATAAATCATAGACTACAAGATACGTGGGAAACTAAATCATTGTTGAAAACCTCAGAATGAGGTTTGAATGGGAAAACTCAGTAAGGAGGGTGTAGTTGATGGTCCCCACCTCTACTAAGTCTGAGAGTGAAATCAATTAACAGGAAGCAACAAAACATGAACAACTCCAATAAATAAAACGAAATTGTGTAGTACAATTCAAATGCCCAAATACTCATGTGGAGAAGTGTGTGCAGAGGTGCTCGTGTGGAGGAAGCTTGTACAAATATGGTTTTGCGGAGGAAGCTATGTAGAGACACAAATACAAGAAAAATGTGAACCTCACTAAAGAAGCATGGAATTAATTATCAATTAATTTTCGGTAGGCATGGACTATCCTACTTTGCAGCTATCATTCTTGTTATTAGTCCCCACCATCTATGACATGGGACTATTAGTAATCCAAATTACTCCTAAGATTAATATGTTCTCAAATTAAACTAAGGTTTTAGTCATTTTCTCATAAAACATTGTCGGTTAACCTATCACATGGATGCACAGATTTTGGTGACCAATAAAAAAAAATCATATTATTTGTCCTCTTCGTGAGGAAGAGAGGTGTAGAGAGGTTATATTGTCCATATGATCTCTTGCTTGAAACGATTTACATCATTGGTATTTTTTGAAATGAAACTAATGTTGGAATTAGTTTAGTAGCATTACATGTTTGTTTTAGTTTGGTAATATATATCACTTGTCATATTTTCCAGAGAGACCACGCCACATGGCCACATGGGCATCTGCTACATGCATGTACTGATCATCTACTACTTGAGAATGATTTCACAAGCTCTATTTTCCATGTAGGCAGTTCAAGCATGGCCTTCTTCTGTGGCCTACAATAGCTTCTGCTACTATGTGGTGTCTATTGGGTTCACATTTCCTTTAAGTTATCCTTTCTCCCTGTTCATTTTTGCAACTAGGATTAGATTCCACCTTGGATAACTCAGATTATCGAGATAATGCTCACATTAAATTCCTCATTTCGAGAGGACCAAAATTGACCTAAATATCATTGTATTTGGTCAAGCAAAAGTTGAATTTTGAATTATTTTATTCATACATGTATTAAGGAATGGGTTGGCTCTAAGCATAGGTGAAATTGGTTAGGCCAACCTTAACCCCAAGTGGACCCTCAAGAAATCCTATAAATAGAAGTGACCTCAAGCTCATTTCATCACATTCATCAAGCCATCTTCTAATCTTCTCTTTTGTCTTGGTTCAAACAAGTTTGTCGGCAGGAGTTCAAACAAGGTTATGAAATCATAGGGGTGAAGCTCACACTGATCTAGGGTTTTCTGATTCCCATACATTAGCACAAAACTGGGAATTTTAGTCCTTGGATGCTGGAACATAGTGGTAATACAACGTCCATAGACCCCTAGATTTTAGCACAAAAGATTAAGGGAGTGGGGAGTGTCCAGGGTTTTAGAAGCATATATGAAGGTGTTTGTCTCTGGATGCTTGCACAGGGTGGTCCGAAGAGCCTCCTGGCAGTCCTGAGCACACACACAGTAACTGGAAGAGATCGTACAAGGGTTTGGAGCATATATAGATGGTATTAACCCCATATAAGTGTACAAAGTCTTCTTAAGAGTGTTAGAGCAGTCACAAACGCCCTCACACAGTGTCTGAGAAAGTGTCCAGAGAGTTTCAGACACACACAGTCAGTTTTGTTGAGAGAGTCCAAGGTTTTGACTTTGGGTTTGACAACTAGCTTAAGTTGGCTTCGTGGGCTAGTAGATCTACAGTTCTCTCTCCTATTATATATATCTATAGACATGTTTTGTAAATATCTATTGCAAATATATGCATTGGGCTCATTGTACTCTCTGCTGAAATTTTTTTATTACGATATATTAAAGAAGAAGATTTGAAAGGGTATCCCCCTTGTGAGGTTTTTCCCTGGTATTGGACCAATCTGCTGTCTCTTATGCTTTTGTTTGGTTTTTTTTTTCATTTCATATGTTGTTCTATCTTTAGTTATAGTTTATGATTGGTTACATTGTTATTAATTGGATGCATTGTCAATGAAGAAGTAAGTTAGGCTAAAGTAATTGATACATAATAAAATAATTAGAAAAATTAACATGGAATCAGAGTTGAGGTGAAGGACAAGACCAAAATAACACAAGATTTGAATCCCCCTTTATCAGAAATAATATTTCCTAGTGAATGTTAATATGTCTTCCTCTACCTTCAACGATCATGAAAAGTTGGGTGATGCATCAAACTTTGCTGCATGGAAAGTTAGATTGGAGATCAAATCCAACAATAATGATGTGATGGAATGCATTCAAGGAAGGATGCCCAAGCCTCCATAAAATTCCTCCACTTCTCTCAAGAATAGGTACAAGAAATGTGAGTCCAAAGCAAAGCAAATTATAGCTGATGGTTTACAACATCATTTACTTGCATATGTTGGGAATTTAATAAAGTCTAAATAGATGCATGGCAAGATAGCTGGTATGTATGAAATCAAAAACTTGAATGAGACCATAACCTTGAAATATTAACTCAAGGAAACCAAGATGAAAAATCAAAATTTGTTTAATCCTACATTGTGAGGATCTCTTGCCTTAGAGATCCATTGCATAGAGTTGGAAAAAATGTGCCTAAAATGGAACTAGTAGTTGTGACTCTTAGAGCTCTCCCTCCTATTTGGGAAACCTTCGTTACTACAATCAGCAACAACAATGTCCTTCCATCATTTGATGATATTGTTGGGAAGCTTATTCAAGAGGAATTGAGGATGATAGAAAGAGGAAGGATTCAAAATCATGAAGAGGGAGAAGCCATTGCATATATCACTCATGGAAAAAGGAAGAAGGCAAAAGGAGGTCCATCAACGAAACCTCATTCTCAAAATACAAAAGGAAGGACTGGAAGATCATTATCTCACACTGAATGCTATAATTTCCACAATAAAGGTCATTATGCTCAAGACTCTCATGCGAAGAGAAAGAGGCCATGTTACAACACTAGAAGCATCAATAATAACAAAAGAATAATCAAATCAAATCAAATGAATAACCGCGATAGAAGATATTAAAGAAGAAGAAGGGACTCCTCAAGTGACCATGAAGAATATTATCCTCCTCAAAATAATTCAAGGGATCCCAAGTATGAAAGTAATGTTGTAAATAAATTTGATTACATTCTTTTTTCTACCCCTACTAGTTCTTCTCCACCAAATTCATGGGATATTTGGTTGGTAGATGGTGGGGCCACTCATCATTTCTCTAGATAGAAGTAAGTTCTCTCTAATCTGGTAGAGAGGGAGACTAAACTGAATATCATTATTGGAGACAATTCCCTTCATCCTGTGAAAGACTTTAGTTTCGTCAAATTTCAGTTGAATTCTGGGAAATCAATTTTGTTGCATGATGTTATGTATGTACCAGGATTAATGAAAAAATTGGTATCTATATTTGGATTGGAAGATAAAGGGATGAGGGTTTCCTTCATCAAAGGAAAAGTTTTAACTTGTCCAATTGATTTAGCTATGAGAGATGCATTCATAATAGAATCGAGATTTGAAGGACTCTACAGAGTCACTAGAAGGCCACTTCTAGAATTGATTCATAATACCAATCATCTGAGAAAGTTATGGCACTGCAAATTGGCTCATCTACAATATGATGCACTTCTAATGTTAAATAAATTGGTCTCATATATCCCCCATGTTCAAGCTCATCATGATGGATCTTGTCTAGGTTGTGTGAGTGGAAAGAAAATGAGGCGACCATTCCCCTATAGTTAGAACAAGACAAATTGCATTTTCCATCTCATTCATTCTAATATATGTGGTCGTATGCATTTTTATTCTATTGGTGGTCATCTTGACTACATCACCTTCATTGATGACTTCTCAATAAATACATGGATATACTACCTTAAGCACAAATACGAAGCCTTGAAAATGTTTAAGGAATTCAAACGCTTGATCAAAAATCAAACAGGAAAGAGAATCAAAGTCTTTAGGTTAAAAAATGATGGGGAATACATGTAAAACAAATTCATATCATTTTACAAGAAATAAGGGATGAAGAAGGAAACCCTTATGCAATATACTCTTGAACAAAACGGGTTAGTTGAAAGGAAGAACAGGTCTATATTAGAAGTTATCTGTGCCATGATCCATGATCAAAAGGTGCTAAAGTTCCTTTGGGTAGAAGCCACATCTACTGTTGCATATATTCAAAATAGGGCGCCTCATCAAGTGTTAGAAAACAAGGCCTCTGAATAAATATACACAAGAGTCAAGAACAATATTAGTCATCTTCGTGTATTTGGATGCCTTGTATATTTTCATGTGCCGAAGGACAAAAGGAACAAATTGGAAGCTACAAGAAGAAAAGGTATGTTTGTGGGTTATTGTGAAAATTATAAAGCATATAAAATATATATTCTTGGTCAGAGGAAGGTCGAAATTAGCGGGGATGTAACTTTCGATGAAGATGCAGCTCTTGGAAAAGAAAGAGATATTCCTCCACCACCTCCTCCCAAGAAAGAGAATGATGATTGGGATATTCTAGATGGTCCTTCCGTGCCCGAGTCTGATATGGATGATGATCCCATGGAGCTTATGGATCCATTACATCCTCCTCCAAATGATCCACCTATGGGGAAGAGACCACTTTGGCTCCACGATACTCTACATAATTCTGAAATAAATGTTTCCATTCGTAGATCATTCTGAGAAAGGAAGAAACCATGTAGGCATTAGGGATATGTTGCAACCATGAGCACTATGATTCAAGTGAACCATACTCATTCGAAGAAGTAGTAAAATAACAAGTTTGGAAGGATGTTATGGCCAAGGTATATGAATCGATTGTGAAAAATGATGTATGGAATGTTGTGCCAATACTGAATGGGAAATATGTTGTGACTTCAAAGTGGCTATTCAAGATCAAACATGGAAATGATGTCAGCATTGAGAAACACAAAGGAAGGCTCATAGCTCGAAGATTCTCTTAGAAAGGGGAAGAATATTATAATGACATATTTTCTCTTGTGGCTTAATAAACAACTATTTGCTCGATAGTTTCCATTGCTACCAATCAAGGATGGACTCTTCATCAGATGGATGTAAAGACTACTTTCCTACATGGCATGTTACAACAAGAAGTATATGTTGAACAACCATAGGGATTTGAAGTGGAATATTGAAGAAAACATGTTTGCAGGTTGAAGAAGGCATTGTATGGTGTGAAATAGTCTCCTTGACCTTGGTATGCATGCATTGATACTTAATTAATGAAGCTAGGATTGACAATAAGAAATACAGATCCCAATCTCTACCTCAAGGTAATCCAAGGTATGCCATTTATTTTGGTTTTATATGTTGAAAATCTATTCTTGATAGGTAGTGAACCTTTGATGATCAAGTGTTAGAGGGAGTTAACCTATGAGTTTAAAATTAAGGAGCTTGGTCTCATGCACTACTTCCTAGGAATTGAGGTGTGGCAAGGGCCTAGTGAGATTTTCCTTTCAAAAAGAAAATATGTTGTGAAGTTGTTGGAAATATTTGGAATGACCAAATGCAAATCCATGGCTACACCAATGGAAATGAACTTCAAGAAGTTATGTGGAGAAGCTGCAAGACCTAATTTGGAAAATCAATCCGAGTATAGACAACTGATTCAGGCTCTAATGTTCCTTGTGAAAACCCATCCAGATATA
The DNA here is from genome assembly GCA_000404065.3 of Pinus taeda. Classification (NCBI taxonomy): domain Eukaryota; kingdom Viridiplantae; phylum Streptophyta; class Pinopsida; order Pinales; family Pinaceae; genus Pinus; species Pinus taeda. The sequence continues at coordinate 88,217 of APFE030705840.1, forward strand.
TACTATGGAGTAAACGCATTGAGTCAATTGATGAAAAAAACAAGTATTGAGATATTTACATGGGTTAATCAGACGTGGCCTAAGATATTATGTTGGAGAAGTTCATATTCATGGATACACTGATGTTGACTCGGAAGGAAATGTTATCGACAAAAAGAGTACATATGTATGTTGTTTTAACCTTGGATCTGCCATGATATCCTAGATGAGCAGGAAACAAAAGTCTATAGTATTGAGCACCACCAAAGAAAAATACATTGTCACTAGCATGGCTAGCTGTGAAGCATTTTGGTTGAGAAAGCTCTTTGGAGAGCTATTTGAGTAAATCCTAGACATTACAATGATATATTGTGACAATAAGAGTGGGATCCATTTGGTAGAGAATCCCATGTTCCATGAAAATTCCAAAAACATTGAGATTCAATATCACTTTATTTGAGACATGGTACAGAGTGGAGCTGTTAGAATCCATCACATATTGACACATGAAAAAATTTCATATATTGTCACCAAGGCATTACCGAAAGAGAAGATCTGGGTCTTCAGACACCAACTTGCACTGATGGGTGTTGTCCCTCTAGATAAGGGGCAACACTAGTTGAGGACACTGAGACAATGCTTCCTACCTTGTTTGAGATCCCAAGGTGAGGAATTGAGATAGAGGGCTCCTGGGGTTGAAGGATCTTTGGATAATATGGTACTCCCCTATCTGTTACCCATAGGGTTGATGATGTTTCTTCCCTATATTCATAGGGTTAGAAAATGATTCTTCCCTATCCAATATTTGCATAGTATACCCCAATTGGTATCATACCCATAAGCAAGAATTGTTAGGAATATCGCTCCTCGTTTGGCCAACGAGTTGAGAGTGTACTTGGGGTGTACAACCCAAGTCGATTATGATGAAGGTGTCCTACCACATGAATATTAAGTGTCATTGTTGGGAAGATCAGTAGGAAATAGGATTTTTTTGAGAGTTGTTCCCCTTTTGATGTTCCGGGTTGCGATTGAGCTCCTTGATGAGATTTCAGGGTCGAAGATGTGCTCCCTTATATGATGAGTTATGTTATTTCTCTGTATGGGTAGAATTTATTTCTCCCCGATTCTTCCTTTTTTAGATTCGAGAAATTTTCAACAGATAGAGTTGAGAAGAGAGCCAAAGCATGACAATAAGATGATTGGATGACGTGATAATAAATCGACATATATTGGCAGGTGGAATTCTTCCTAGTTGAGAAGAAGTGTTAATTTTTTCAACTAGGGTCAAATTTCACCTTGGATATCTTAGATGAATGATATTATACTTGCATTAAATTCCTCTTTTTGAGAGGACCAAAATCGACATAACGATCACCCTATTTGGTCAAGTGAAAGTTGATTTTTTAATTATTTTATTCGTACATGTATTATGTAATGGGTATAAATCGACATGTATTGGCAGGTGGAATTCTTCCTAGTTGAGAAGGAGTGTTAATTTTTTCAAATAGGGTCAAATTTTACCTTGGATATCTTAGATGACTGATATTATACTTGCATTAAATTCCTATTTTTGAGAGGACCAAAATCGACATAATTATCACCCTATTTGGTCAAGTGAAAGTTGATTTTTGAATTATTTTATTCGTACATGTATTATGTGATGGGTAGGCCCTAAGCACATGTAAAATTGGTTAGGTCAACCTCAAACCCAAGCAGACCCTCAAGAAAGCCTATAAATAGAAGTGACCTCAAGTTCATTTCATCACATTGATCAAGCCATCTTCTATTATTCTCTTTTTTCCTGGTTCGCATAGGTCTCTTAGTAGGAGTTTTTGCAATGGTTGAAGATCACAGAGGTGAAGCTCACACTGATCTATGGTTTTCTGATTCCTAGATGTTGGCACAAAACTAAACATTTTATTCCCTAGAAGATGGAGCAGATTGGTTAAGACAATGTTCATAGACCCCTAAACGCTAGCACGAAAGCTTAAGGGAGTGTCTAGGATTTTAGAAGCAGATCTGAAGGTGTTGGTTCCCATACACTTGCACAAAGTGGTCATGAGAGCATCCGAGTAGTCTCAGACACCTGCAAAATAAGTAGAAGAGAGCATACAAGGGTTTAAAGGAGATATAGTTGGGTTTTAGCTCAGACACACACACAAAGTCTTCTTGAGAGCTTCTGGGCAGTCACAAACACCCTCACACAGTGTTTGAGAGAGCATCCATAGAGTTTTCGACACAAGCAATTAGTTTCATTGAGAGTGTCTAGGGTTTTAACTTTGGCTTTGATAGTTGGCTATATTTGGCTTCAGTGATTTAATAGATCTCGATTTCTATCTACTAGTATATAGATCTGAAGATCTGTTTTGTAAATATTGACTACAAATACATGTATTGGGATTCTTATACTCACTGCTGAAAACATTTTATGATGATCTATTAAAGAATAATATTTGAAAGGGTTTCCCCCTTGTGGGGTTTTTCCCTGGTATTTGACCATTCTGTTGTCTCTTATGGTTGTGTTGTTGTCTTCTTTGTCATTTCATATATTGTTCTATCTTTAGTTAGAATTTATGATTGGTTACATTGTTATTAATTAGATGCATTGTTAATGAAAAAGTAAATTGAGCTAAAGTAATTGATACAACATAGAGCAATAAAAACAATTAACACAACCCTCCCATTCTTTGCCTTAGCTACTCAATAGACCTAACCGTCCCTCCATAGTTTTCTACAACCTTCGTATGATTATGCTTCACTACCAAGAAGGTTGGCTTCAGATTCACTACGAAGAAGGCCTATGGTAAGCATCTTCACCTACAAAGTACACTAGTATTATTCACCATCTTCTATGCTCTGAATATGCTACTTGTAAATAGTTCCTCTACACCCTACAATATCTTGATTTAGTGATTTGATATAGCTTCTGCTCCCTGCAAGCTTCTACTCATTGTAATAGCTTACATCAATATTGCTTACCTGAAATTTATGTCTTGAATAGTTTATGACCAGGTAAACTCTGACAACTTCAAGACTTGAAAAATATAAGATTCTGGTACTATTCTCAATTTATTCACTTAATCATTTATAAGAAAAACTCAACTACCAAGTTTGTTTAAAAGAACAAAATCAACCATAGACATCGTTGCGTAATAAATGCATGATTTAAATGAAAAATAAAGAATGGATCAGAATAAAGTATTCAATCCTAAGGCATAAAATACTAAATATGTAAATTATTATTATTTAAAAAACTCAAAGCCCATTACAATTTCCTAAATTTGAAATCATTACTATTTGAAATAAAGTGTATTTTGTATATGAAAGTGAAAATGCTTGAATCTTAGTCATTTAGAAATCCCCAAGAGAAGATAATGCATAGAACTAAAAGTAGTTTGGCTCATACTTGCTTGATCTAAAGCCCTACCCATTGAAATTTTGTCATAGTAGATCTGATACTGTCAGAAAATAAAGTTGTTGAATCTACTGCAATCTCTGTAAGTGGGCGATCAACTTGAATGTGCTCTGCTTAAATTCCTTTATCAATAACTTCGACCTGTAGACCCTAAGTAAGGAGCATCCTAGATCCCCTTACACTCCAAGCCTTGCTTTCCTCTAGCTTGATCTCTCTACTCCAACTCACCATTCTCTCTACACAATCATATAGGTAAACGTATTATGGCATCTTGTTACAGGATCCCTTGTCGTTCGATCAATGAAATTGAAACCATTTACATCCCCTGCCTCAAAATTTAGCTGCAACATGATTCTATTCCCATTTATCATTTATGCTAACAGTGACCCTTGCAAAACACCTCAATAGACAAAAAAAACCCCATTTTCTTTAGTCTATTACTAGAGCTAATAAGATAACTAGAAAATAAAGACTGACATTAGGCTTCTTACAACAAAATTGAGGGAATTTGATGGATTTTTTTTTTAAAAGTGGACTTACTACTATCCTTTATAGTAACTTCAATTGTCAAAAGCTCACCAATAGAATCCATAGAATCAAGTGCATTCTCCACAAGCTCATGCACCACCATATAAATACTCTTACCTGGGTTATCAAAACCAACAATATTTTTGTTTTCTGCAAATAATTTTTCAAGGGAATTTTGCATAAGAATGCTTTATTTTCCTTTAGGAGGAGTTTTATACTTTGCCTTTTTTTTTCTTGGGCTCAACTGGTCTACCCTCGCTTTCTTCCGAGTCCATTTATACTACTTATTCTTCTAGTTCTTCATAGGTGGGTGTGATGGCCTTGCTAGTGAATTTGATTAATGCCCCACATTATAAACCTCTTGAATTCAATTTGAGAGAGATGTCTCTATAAATTGATGGAAAATTGATGATAAGTTGAAAAAATGAGCAAGAAACCAATAGTTTATGTGCATGTGGGACTTAAGTATAAGTTTTACATGGAATGAGGAAAAATGCATCAAGCTACCTAGCATTTTATTTATAAACATGCGCCTTACCTATTCACGTAATATTTTCCATATGAGGCTCTTAGAACCATCACTTTCCCGATATGGTTTAAACAAATTGCAATGCTAGGATTGAGGTGAACAAAGTAATATGGTTGTTTTCTTCTACCAAGCTCGGTCTATACAATTTTAATCCATTCAAGACAACACTTAACCAAAGGGAATATTTTTTTTGGTGTTATGTGAAAAATTCAATTCATGGAACCTAAATCTTTGTTATTCATGCATTGATCTCATATCCCACCTCAAAAAAATCCTTGTTATCATGTCATATTTTGAAACAATTCATGGACTGCCAAATGTTTTGTTACTTTGTTGGTTTCTATGCTATTTCATATTATAAGTTTAATTCATTTAAAAAATAATAATAAAAAATAAAGATTCAATATCTTCACATAAACTCTCATATTTTTCATGCATTACATGTGTAACTTTTAGCTTGATAAGTGTTGGCTTGTAGCTTCATGTACCTCAACATTTTTTTCATGTCAATTCAGTTAGCACAGGATATAGATTCCTACGATTCTATTTCTCGTTATCACAGAATTCATCACCAAAATTGATTTCCTTGTAATGGTAAACAATTATGATAAACGATTATGGCTAATTTGTTTTGCTAGCAAACCATGGTTAAGTCATTCTTTTTCTAGATAAAATTGGTTGCATTAGTGGCCCTTTATGCAAACTCTGAATTTGTGTTAGAAATCATCTTATTTTTTGAAAATTGTGTTTATTGTCTTTCCTTTGTGTTATCACTTAGAACTAAAAATTTGATGCATATAATTGTCTGTCCTAGTCCGATGACAAAGGTCTGTGTTAAAGTTGATTTCGTTTTATTTTTTCTCACTTAGGATTTGGAGTTTTAAAAGTTTTTTAACTCAAACCATACTCGACTCCTATTGGTTCTCCTCCACCCATCATTGTTCCATAGTCATGTCTTGTCTTATCCGAATCACCGTGTCTTTTAGTGATTTCGCAGCGTAATCCCATTTGCCAGTTTCGCAGCGCAATCATGGTTAAGTAGTTTCGCAGCGCGTCATGATTAGGCAGTTTCACAGTGCATCATTAGAATTTAAAACTAATAGCGCTGCGAAATCATGGATTCGTGTATTTCGCAACGAATCTTTCCCGAAATGTCAATTCCGTAGGTGAGTCATCAATTGTGTCAACTCATGTCAGTTTGTGTACCTCTTGTATCACGTTTGAACGCTCATTTGCCACTACCCCACCAATAGATCTGTTGATATGCACAGAAATATCATTCCCAAGAGATTTTACCATGCATAGACCTTAATGATGGTCGTAAGTGCTGCATGAGTGACACGTCTTCCTGATTATGTATTGAAGTGTTTCAATGAAAGAATTTGAATTTCAAGCGAGGCTGATTTCAAGCGAGCCTGATTACAAGCGAGGCTGAATTAAAAAAGAGCTGAATCACCATTTCGATCGGAGCTGTTAGACTTTGTGTGTGAAGATCTCGAAGGGAAAAATGGAGAGAAAAGAGCACAGATCCGGTAAATGTCAGAGGACTGAACCTGAAGGCCTGGACATAGCGTTGAGGGATGAAGGCGTGAAGAAAGCGTTCAAAGATGTCGGGTGCTGGAACTTTTGCAAAAAGCTACAAGGAGGACATGCACAGGTAACTAAGGAATTTGCGCTAAACTTCACTGGTTTGAATTCAAAAATAGCCATGCTAGAAGTACAGGTTTCTCCAGAAGTAATAGCTGCTGTAACAGAGATCCCAAGAGGACAGGAAGAATGGTTTAAAAATTTTTAATTTGATATGAATCCTTGTAAGGAGTTTTTAAAGGAGGCATATGTAAATGAAG
>APFE030705840.1:122968-136343 GCA_000404065.3 Pinus taeda
ATGTTATGACCCCTTAGACTCCTATATATAGAAAGGAGGTCTTTTCATTTGTATCATCCAAGAATTGTTCATTTTTGTAATGTAAAGGAGGTTTCCCCCTCGAAGAGGCTGAATTCTAAGGCGTTGATCTCTCTTTTCTATCTTTTTGTGAGCTGGTTTTATAACAAAGTAAAAAATAATTAACCTCCCTACTCATTTCCCCTAAATTTTTCACTAATTGCTTAAATGCTAAAGGTAATTGCCAAAGTTAAAGGGGCTCAGAGCATTTTTCTGACTATTGGAGGGACTGAACCCTCGACCCAATAATTTGAAATACCTAAAGTACTTAAAACCCCTTCATTAATATTCACCCCTTCATAAAGTCATTCATTCCCTTTATAGAGCTTTTGCTAAGTAAAATCCTATTTTTCTTAGGAAAATTAAAAACATTCTATCTACATGAAACCCTCATATATTATAAGTCTAAGTAATGTTATATGGTAAAATGATTTCGGAAACATTTACTTAGTGCACTTAATATTCCATAGTCATATTAACCATTAATGTTATTATTATGTAATTCCCGAATAAAACAACATTACCCATGCCCGTATTATTATATTAAACAAAATCTCAAATTTTTACATATCCCGCCCCGATGGTTAAATATAACCGTAAATCAAATAATAAGCGTGATTAATTAGCTAATCTATAGTTAATTAAGAACTCGACCTTCCTGCCATGCTAATGAGAATTAATTAAGTCATTAGGACTAATTAATAACTCAACGACCAATCAAATCGCCCCTGATATGATTAAGTCTTTTAATTAATATCAGGCCCGCCCCTGTTATACATCAGTCATGTCATTGCCCTGACTACCATCTGATCGGACCCTTTAGATCTGATGACTCTCGCTCATATCATGTGGGCCTTTTGGTCGACCTTTAGCGTGCAATGTGAGCAATTTTGTGAATAGTGCTGATGCTACGTGTTGAACAACATATGGAATCATGTGACTCTCCCCAAATACCAGTTACCCTCCATAAGCAGTGCGATGAAACCCACTTACCACCTCTCGCTAGTGACAAAATTTCAAGTAACCCCCACTGACATAACCTGTCCATGTCATGAAACCTGCCAGAAACATTGACTTTGCATAAAAAAAAAGTTAATACATTTTTCGTCTTTATTCTAGAAAACTCATGCATGCAACAAGTATGTAGAAAATGACCAACTCGTACCCAAAACCATCAACCACCCTGAAGGTTTCTGCCCAACACCGCTCCAGTCCATAATGTGCTTCCAAGTAAACCAGTAAACCATTACCAGTCTCTCCATAACAGGTAATCAAAAGATCACTGCCTTGGATAAATAGTATTAATAATCGTCATAAGACCTGTTTACTCCGAGATTGTTATCAAATCTATTCAAATAGAGATGGAAGGTAAAAGGACACAGTAAAGAATAGTCAAAGTGTATCAGGGTTAAAGAGTATCAGATTGAAGACCAAGTCAAGTAATTCATCTAGCATGAAGATAAACAACAGGGAAGATAATTACAAAACAAAGCATATAAATTCATGTCAAAGTGAAGACAGATGAAAAACAGAGCAGTAAAAGTAAAAAGTAAACAGTAAAAAGTAAACATGGATGCAGTAAGGGTTAAACAGATATGAAAAATATTTCACCAGTAACAATGAAGTTTATCCGAAGAAAAAGTAAAAGACAGTTAAAATAAATTCAAGGTTAAAAGATTAAATCAGGGCAAAAATGGTACATTCTTCAGAAATTTCCTGTTCAAGTCATAGTTTTGTAGAAACTATTGTGGCCAATCCAAGAATTATTTTGAGAAACTGGAGGATGTTATGTTCCTAATAGGCCAATCTACAAAAATATCTCTCACTTTTTACACAGGTATTACCAAAAAGGAGATAAGTGCATGCCTTCACAACCTATTTTTCAGTTTGTGCAAAGTCTTGTTTTTGATATCTTTTTGCAGAGAATATTGTGAACATCTGGAGCTGAATTTTGGGAAATCGAGATAGGTTTATCTCAAACTATTCCTATCTATAAAAACCTCTTTCACTGCTTACATATCTATCATGTATTGAGATATAAAAGCGTATCATTGGACCCTAATTTTGCAAAATTTCTGGGGAAGAATCCACAAAGGAAGGACGCAGTTAGTGACTGGGATGCCTCATCATCAATTGTGAAACTAATCTTGATATTTTTTCAAGATATTTCAGTTTACAATTATTATAAATACTTCTTCATTTGAAGTATTTTTGGTGGATTCTTAAACATTTCTGTAGACAATATACTTTTGGAAATGAAGTGCTGTTGAACAACTTTTGTATGGCTAGTTGGAACAAAGTAATAAAGAAAAGGACTTTTACAAGATACTTGTGTCAAATGATAAACAAATAATTATTCTATATCTTTTGTTTTTACGGTTTTCTGGTTTAAATATTCATATGTGTTTCATATCTGAGTGATAAACGAAAAATTATACTTCAGAAAGAGCTTTACTGCATTCTGTCTTTAAAATCGTTTATATTCTTAATGTTTTCTTCTAAGCTATCATAGGTAGGGAATTCTTAAATGCTCCTTGCTTTTTAGTTTATCACTGTGACCATTTAACAAAAAATTCTTAATTTCTTTTTGTTAATGAGCACCCACTTTCCCTCATCTTGAACTTTATTGAAGGATTCTTAATTTCCCTTCCTCCCTTTCAAGACCATTTCACCCTTTTAAGCTATCATTTGTCTCTTGTTTAGCTATCTTGCCCTGTGAAATTATCCTTTGTTAAATCAACCTGATCCAGTTAAGCCATCTTCAGTTGACTCCATAGCCCAATGGCCTGAATACCTTGTTCTATCCATCTGCTCCTGAATTCCACCGCCAAACAAAATCAAAACCCCCCAAGCTTCCATAACTAGCCTAATATCCCATAAACAAAGCTAAATCACAAAGAGAGAGCCCTCTCTGAGTGCAGGTTGGCTAGAACCTATACTTCAAATATTGGTTTGTGGTTACCTTGAAAATTTCTTTCTTTAACCTTGAGAAAATTTTGAGTGATAACACTTTGTAAGAGTGTCCTTACCCGGAAGTCCTACGTTTGAGTAGATCTCACAGGGTGTAAACCTTCAGCTTCTCTTGATGTCTTCGAAACCTAAAAATTATTCAAATGAAACATATACAACAGTAGAAACATAAAGCATGTTCACAAGATTAACTTTAAATCATATAAATGAATGAATGATTATGCATCAATGTAAGATTCATAAACGAATTACAATATAAATAGATGTATAAACACATTTAATATAAAAAACAAAACAACATTCCTTTATTGAAGTTAGCTACAAGTAAAGTGGAGAAATATGACCTGAGTCCTTCTTCGGCTCCCAGCAGAACAATCCTCCAGATCCATCCTTTCCCGGCCTCAACAATCTTACTCCATCACCAATACAAGGATATCTTAAGAAAGATGAAGGATATCTCCAACAAGGAAACAAGGGTTTCCTGAAGTTTTGGGGAGTTAGGAGGCACATGGATTTCATCATAATTGATCAAGGATAATCTCACTATAGTATCAATATCTCATATCTTCTCCCCTAAGGCCTTCCCATGGAGGTTTATTTATACTTCTCGAAATTAGTTTTTTCAGTGGGGAAACAGTTGGGCCACAGGTAATAGGAGGTGAGTAACAGGTAAAACCTGTGAACTCCACATGAAATTAAGGAAATTTAAATTTTAAGTGTTTTAACATATGTACGTGGGTTGGGTATATGCTGACCCACATGTACACGCTTTTATCATAGTGAAAAGTAGCGTATAGGGAATAAAACATTGTTTTTTAAATTTGGACCAAGTCTGGAAGGAAGGGTTGCCCTAGGCCATAACCAGAGCATCGAATCTACCAAGAGTGGTAAATGGTGCTATAAAATATGCCTCCTAATATATGAGGTGAGAAGGGGTACATGATGGTCGAAATGTATTAAGTGTATAGAAGGAATGATGCTGAGACTGAGGAGGAGTTCACCAGAATTCAGCGTGCCGAGCCAACAAAAGAGATCAGAAAAAAACTGTTGTCTGAGGTGGGCATACCAAAGCTCAGAAATAGTACAACCTATCCACATGTCAAGTACAAAAGTGGATCCAATATGCATACAAGTATAAAGGATCTGGAAATACATAATGGATCATCTGATCATAATCAAGAAAGTACATGTATGAATATCACATATAAAGAGTTGATCAATGATGCTGAAGTATGAAGTTGATCACTGAAGTCAATAAATTGATCCAAATAGTAGCAAGTGAACATGATGGAATAAATGGTATTACACTGCAACTCGGGTGCCAACATATAAGATATCGTTGTAATGAACTGCAATATATAAGGTGGATGGTTTCAACTAGAAGAAACATGAGCAAATAACAAGTGAACCAAGACATGTTGATGTAAACTCGAGGTATTCACTAGCCATCGTGGTACATTTCTACACAATGGGAATAAATGATCTGAAGTCGACCATGTGAGAAATCATTTGATTGCCGGTCATTGATGTATACTGTGAACAAATGTGAAGCTACTCACCGATAATGATGATGAGAGTCAAGGTACCTAGTACAATCTAAAAAGTGTGAATAAATGAGATGTAGTGAAACACTTGGAAGAATCTATCAATTAGGAGACAATGATGTTTTCCCATTGTCGATAGCAAAGGAATCTACCACTAATGACTGCAAACCCTAACGTATTGCGAAATGGACTCTAGATCTCTTTCTGAGAGCAATGAGTTGAAGTTGATGGGAAAAGATCCACTAAAAGGAAGGCATTAAGGCATCCTTCATCAATCTAGCATGAGTGTAAACCGTAGGCCAATAATGTGTAAGGAATCAGATAAACAAAGATGTAGTAACCCAACCGAAGAATGTTTTTGACATACACAATATGTGGCTAGTGCACGATAGAAACCCTATGAACCAACCAATAACGAAAACTGACACAGAGGTGAGGAATTCACCAATAGGTTCAAATCGAAACCAAGTCACTACATGAATCCCAATGTGTGATAATGAAAGCTGATGTCAAACATAAGGGAAACCACTCAGTCAAAGACCCATGATACTGATCGATGTTGAGCACAAGGTGACCTATTAATAATGAAAATAGGGCCAGGTTGTGGCTCTAGATCTTCCCTCAAAGAAATTTGTCGTAGTCGATAAGGGCAAGATCTGCCAGCAAGAAATCAATGGAGACCTTCTCAAAACGGCATCAGCAAACGACCAATATAGCTGATGTGATAACGAACATGACACTAAAAACTAGGGATGGCCGACTGAAAAATAGGTCAAGAGACATCACAAAGAGGCCAGCTTAGGTTTACTTCCCCTGAACAAAATCATGACTCAATTTTGACTACATGGCAGCATATGATAACTTTGTATATGTTCGTCATGCAGGAGGCATAAGCAAACTCTCCATATGATTGGAAGAGACAACCAATTAGAGGAGTACCAACTCAATAAAAAGGTTAAGTCTCTCCTAAGTCAAACTAAAGCCCATCCCAATGGAGGAAAGTAAAAACTTTTGATTATTTTGTTCAAGGGCGACACAACTCACTCTAGCTGCCATCAAATCTAGAAATAATGTCTCGTTCCTACTCTTTTTTGGAATATATAAATTTTTTTGTCTTTTTCTTTTATATGAAGCTTGAAAAAGAATAAAAGAATGCTATAGTACAATGGAAAGAACGAGTGTCGGAAAAAAATGTTCTAGTTCTTGGGAGGGGAAATTTCCTATGCTCAATGCAAGGTGGTGAAATTGGTCAAGGACACTCAAAGGAATGTTATTTCCACGGGTAAAGGGGTGTGTGAAGTCATAGAGGCTAAGTGATTGCAAGGTTGATTTTGTAGAAGACATGGTCAAAAAGTGGCTTAAACATGAGTGCAAGTGAAGCCAGCTCAAGGCAAAAAGGTGCAAATAGTCAATATGAAATGCGACAACACAAATGAACACAAAGGAGCCTCTAGGGTATAAGGCAAGAAGTAAATGTAGAAGAACGAGAATGAGTCTTCAACACACTAGTCATTGCGGGACTAAAGAGGACTCCGAGCCTACTCAATATAGAACCATGGGCAACAAAAGTCAGCGAGGATCTAACTAAGATGCCCATGTAAAGGTTGGCTCTACCATTGCGTCATGATTTTAAAGTTGGCGAGTGAAAATGGATTGTGAACCAAGACACGATGGGGTTGACCCTATGGAAAAAATATCATAGTATGGAGGCTAGTATGAGAAATGCAACAGAAAGTGGTATTCCATAACCTATATTCCTGTAAGAAAACGATACCTTCCATGATGGGTCTGCGGTCATGGGACCAAAACGCTTTCTTGAGGAAGTCTCCAAAATTTCTTGTAAATACAACCCATTCCCTACACTCCAAGCTAAAAGGTCAAAATGTCCATAATATGAAAATCAACTTTTGAAAAAATAATTTTCATTTTGCAACCTATATAAGGACTTTTGGACTCACATTTTTGTCATTTGTGTTTTGAGCAAGGAGCTGTGGAGAAAAACTCAAACAAACTTCCTTCATCTAATCCAACTGTTCAAATCACTCCAAAACTTCCAGGTAACCCTTTTATCATGCCTTTAATCATTTGTGATACATTTTAGATGTTTTTCCATAATTTGACCATAAGAAAATATGTAAAAAATTTCAACTCTATGCACATGCGGGTAGAATATAGGTAACCCGCGTATACGAGGACCCTATACACCATTGTGTAAAAAGGGAACCTGCGTGTGCACGAGTAAAAAATTTAAAACCTAAATCTAATTATTTGAAACATCTTTTTTGTGCAGGATGACAATTACCGACAAGAAAGGGAAAATAATGCCATTCATAACCAAGTAATGGAGGATCAAAATGCCTTAGATGCTTTGAGAGGTTGTGGCTTGCTAAAATTCTTTAAAATGCCAAACATGAAGGAAATTACACGATTGCTTGATTTCTGATTCATTAATGGAGAGCAGAAGATGATGCATTCATGATCGATCAGATTCCCCTAAGGATCAAGATAGAATATATTTACCTCATCATCGGTCTTTCTCGAAGGGGATATATAGTGCATTCTACTAGCAAGACGAGAGGTAGTCTCAGTGTAGAATATTATGTCCACATATACTGTCCTAGTCATCCTGAAAATATTGGAAATCAGATTCCAATGAAGCACATAGAGAGTTTAGCCTTGAAAATCCTACTGTTTACCATCACTAGGGTAAATGGTTCTACCGCTTTACATTATGCCTCATGTGTATCCATAAGCCTAGCAGTGGAATTCCTCACTACTATGTTTGATTGGTGTATACCTCTACTGACCAACATAAAGAACCAACTCACTTCCATTCAGAAGGGTCAGATGAAGAATTTGGATACAACACAATCTTATGCTCGTTCTTCTTTGAGAAAGTACCTGGGCTTCGACCCAAGGTATTATCGACCATCAGTAGCCTGAGGGATCCATGGATGGGCAGCTGGGTTGATCTGATGAAATGCATAGGGGGTGGTGATGTCCCCAGGATGAATTTTGATGACAAGTTTTTCACATGGAGGGATCAATAGGTCCTCACAGTTGACGACCACCCCTATGCCAAAATGGATTTCCAAGGAGATCTAGATTTAGTATTACCACTAGATGCAGCATGGGGCACCTTAGGTAACAATTCTTTATTTTTTGAATTTCTTAAGATTTTTTTGGATTTTTAATATAAATGAACTTAAAAATATTTTTATGAGACAAGACATTTACAAAATATATGATCATGTTTCAGATGTGGGGCTAGTGAGACCTAACAGAGTTCCCTAACATAGGCATCGTGGAAGAGATGTCGAAGGGGCTGCAGCTGAGTTGGAGAGAGCTCTCCATGCAGTTCAGAGGAACTTTGTGATACTGACTCACCAAGTACCCATGATAGCCATAGAGGAATTACCCAAGGAGATGCAGCGTCATGTGGTAGGAGTACCACAGGACTGGGTGCGACTATTTTGGCATGTGGCCAATGCAATTGTTTATTTTCTAGCTGATCATCTTGAGCCAGCTAGATAGATGATCATATATAAATATGATTAGACATGATGATGGGCATAAGCCCAAATTTTGTAGGGCATTTTGTCCCAATTTTTGTATATTATTTTGGACACAAACACTCTATCTATATACATGCGATTTTATGATGATCATATATACAGATGATACTTTGATTATTTTTTATGTTTTTTAATTTAATGGATGATATATATGCCAATCCAATGCTCGATTAGCAATAGAATATGCTAAAGAATTTTATGATTGTGGAATGTGAACAAATTTGATATAAACAAATGATCGTTGCAACAATCGTACTCTCATAAATTGGCGATACAAATAGGGATCTCATACTCGATAAACATTATGAAGCTGTGATACCACCAGTTACGAGTCTAAATAAACCATTAACGAATCAATATCAAGAGATATCGCTTTAGATAGAAAATTAATAACGGTAGTATATTTGGAAATATTATTCAAGGCAGGACCGATACATAATCCTCTTGAAACCATCAACTAAATCACCCAAGCCACAAAAGCAAGGTGTCGGGTATGCCTACTCTCACCATTGGCAAATCCTAAATATATTGAATTGTCCATCAATACCTGCCAAAGAAGATAAAAAATATCGACATCACTAAAACTAATAGATAGATATGTACAAACATACAATATATACAAACAAGTGAGTGCTCGGCCGAAGCCTAAGAAAAGTACTTCTTAAGGTAGAGTCCATTTCTGGGCTCCGCCAACTTGTTTCGTTCAAAGTAAATCAATTCATAAGCTCCCTTTTTGAAAACTGTCTTGACTATAAAGGGACTATACCACATAGACTTAAACTTGCCTGCCCCTAAGGCGTCTTTGTCTTGATCATAGACCAGGACAAGGTCACCTTCAGAAACATTTCTAGGAAGAGTAGCTTTATTGTATTGAGTTTTTACCCTTTTTTATGGGATTCGTTTATTGTGGTGGCATCTCAATGCTGCTCATCAAGATTCTCCAAATGAACGAGGTGCTCCTCAAGACCAGAAGTCTCTGGAAGAAGTTCAACATCTAGTTTAAGCGAAGGAATTTCACATTCAACAAGAAAGACAGATTCCAACCCATAAACTAGTTGAAAAGGAGTAAAGCCGGTGGTAGTCTTAACTGACATTAAGTATGCACAAAGTGTTGGATACAACATGATGTGCTAATTGGATCTACCTTTGTTAATCATCCTTTACAAGATGATTTTACGGGGTTTGTTCAAGGCTTCAACCTACCCATTGGCCTAAGGGTAATACGGAGATGAATTCTCCCATTGGAAACCCAAATTGAGAGCCAATTCAAACATCAGTTGATTTCTGAAATGCCTGCTATGATCAGTGACAATCTCTTTAGGGATACCAAACCGGGAAATAACTTGATTGAAGAAAAATAAGGCTGATGTTTCACTGTCATTCTTAAAAGTATGCATGGACTCAGCCCACTTCGTAAAGTAGTCTATAGCCACTATGATGTACTTCTAATTTACTGTCGAAGGTGGATTACAAGTAGTAAAATCAATGCCCCACTTCGTGAAAGGATCGACAATGATAACAGGGAAAAGAGGAGCTGGATGTGCACACATTTTTCGAGTATAGACCTGACAAGGATGGCATAGTTTGACCACTTCAATATAATCTTTGAAGATCGAATGCCAAAAGTAGCCTGCTTGCAAATTTTTTTGGGTTATTGCAAGCCTAGATAGATGATTGCCACAAGCTCCACTGTGGAAATCATTAAGAACTAAATCGGCTTCTTCCAAGTTTAAACAACACCTAAGGATTGAATCAATCCTACGAAAATATAATGTGTCACCTATAATAACATAATTATTAGCGAGGTGATGCAAATTTCTACGCTCATCTTTCGAAAGAGCGAGCGGAAACTTCAAAGTCTGGAGATATATAATGATATCCCTATACCAAGGATCTTGTAAAGAAATATGAAATTAGTGTTCATCAAGAAAACTTTCCTCGTGAATAATTTCTTCCTCACAAGGCAGATCTGATATCAACTCTGCAAATACTAAATATTTCTTAGATTTAGCCGACATGAATTTGAGATCAAATTCTTGCAAAATGACAATACATCTATTATATTTTCCCCCAATTACTCGCCTACTAAGAGCAAACTGAAATGGATTGACGGCTACTAAGATGAACATTTATCGAAGAAGAATGTAATGCTGAAGCTACTGGATAGCATGGAAAAATGCCAAATGTTATGAAACCAGCTCACAAAAAGATAGAAAAGATAGATCAAAACCTTAGAAATAAGCCTCTTCGAGGGGGAAACCTCCTTTACATTACACAAATGAACAATTCTTAGATGAGTCAAATGACAAAACCTCCCTTTTATATATAGGATTCTAAGGGTTCACAATATAACCAAAGCTGACCTAACAATAATAATATAAAGGCACAAAAATTACAATAGTGGGATTCTATATGGCACAATAATAACAATATGGGGACAATCGTGGCACAACAATAATAATGGGAGAATCACTAGTATTATAGGGACTTAACATGCCCCTCTCCTTCAAAAAAGTGTTGTCCTCAATTCTTGAGTAGTTCTGGATGCTTTTGTATAAAATTCTCATTCTCCCATGTGGAACCTTCAATGGGTAAGTTCTTACACTTGATGAGATACTTTGAAATTGATCGATTCCATAGCTGTCGAGTTCTTGTTTCTTTGACTGCTTCAGGTTCCAGTATGATTTTTCCTTCCTCATCAAGTTCTGGAAATACTGTTTGAATTGGAAGCTTCTCACTTGTAACCTTCTTTAAGCATGAAACATGGAAAACTGGGTGTACTCGGGAAGCTGCATGAAGCTCCAATTTTTATGTCATAGTCCCTATGTTTTGCAACACCTTGTATGGACCATAATACTTTGGTGATAATTTATTATCCTTCTTAGCTTGCTTGAGGAACATTTTTTTATATGTTTGTAACCGTAGGAATGCCCAATCACCTATGTCAAGACTTCTTTCATTGCGATGTTGATATGCTTGCTATTTCATTCTATTCTGCGCCAACATGAGGTTATCCTTTAAGAGTTGGAGAACTTGTTGCTGATGCTCGATGTGATCTTCCACTGCTTAAACCTTAGAATTTTCTCTTAAATATGATGTGATGGATGGTGGATGATATCCATAAAGTACTATAAATGGGGTCATTTTTGTTGTAGTATGGAAGGAATTGTTATACCACCATTCAGCCAGAGGCAACCATTTGACCCATTGTGTTTATTTATCAGATACAAAGCAACAAAGATATCCTTCCAAACGTTTGTTTAATATCTCAGTTTTCCCATCGGATTGAGGATGATAAGATGAGCTATGAGCTAACTGAGTACCAAGACAAGAAAATAATTTTGTCCAAAAATTTCCAGTGAAAATGGGATCTCTGTCATTTACAATTTTTTTGGGTTTCCATGTAGCTTTTGAATTGTTTCCGTAAATGCAATAGAAACTGTACTCTTTTTAAATGGATGAGATAATGCAAAAAAGTGTGCATACTTGGCAAGTCTGTCAACTACCACCATGATAACACTCTTTCCTTCAGAATTGGGTAAACCTATGATAAAATCCATTGAAACCTCCTCCCAAAGTCGGCTTGGAATGGATTAAGGTTGTTATAGTCCTGGGGTCTTAATTGTTTCAACTTTATCTTGTTGGCAAACGAAACATTCCACCACAAACTTTTGAATATCCAATTTAAGTCCTTCCCCAAAAAATCCTTCTTAACCCTGTGGTAGGTTTTTCGAAATCCTAAGTGCCCTCCTAAGGGGGAGGTGTGCAATTCCCTAAGAATATTTTGTTTGAGTTGGGAATTCTTACATAGGTATAATCAATCCTTGTACCATAATGAATCATTTTTATAGCTAAATGTATCAGATGTATTGGGATCTTGTTGTATCTTTTGAATGAGTGCCCGCACTTCCTCATCATTCTTCCATTCATCCCTTGCTCTGTTTATCCAATCTAGTTGGATAATAGAAATGGTACAAAGAAATGCTTCCACATCCTCATCCTTTCTTGAGAGTGCATCTGCCACAACATTTTTCTTCCCTTTTTTGTAGTTGATTTCAAAGGCATAACCCAACATCTTTGTGACCCATTTTTGCTGCTCTTCTGAAGATAATCTTTGTTCTAAAAAGTATTTAAGACTATCATGATCTGTTTTTACCTTGAAGTGTCTTCCCATTAGGCAGGGTCATCATTTCTTAAGTGCATGTGGTATTGCCAACATTTCCTTCTCATAAATAGCTTTGTGTAAATACTTTCCTTTGATTGGATGAATTTCAAAAGTAATGGATCTTTCTTCTTGCATTCAAACAACACCAATTCCATTTCTTGAGGAATCACATTCCACAATAAAGGTTTTTGTGAAGTCTGGTGTAGCTAAGACTAGTGCTTGGCACATTGCCTCTTTAAGATGTTCGAAGGCCTTCGTTGCTTCTGGAGCCCATGAAAATGCTTATTTCTTCAATAATGTTGTTAGAGGTGCTGCTATTCTCCCATAATTCTTAACAAACTTGTGATAATACCCTGTCAACCTAAGAAATCCTCATAGATGCTTTATGGATGTGGGGATTTTCCATTCCTTAATGGTTTTAATTTTTGTAGGGTCTACCTTAACACCTTCATGAGATACAATATGACCCAGATATTCCACCTCTTGTACTCGAAAGAAACATTTGGAGATTCTTTGCATATAATTGTTTCTCCTCCAATAGTTTGAGCACCATGTCAACATGTTGGACATGATTCTTCCAAGACTTGCTATAGATCAATATATCATCAAAAAATATTAACACAAATTTTCTAAGGGTGGGTTTGAAAATGGAATTCATCAAACCTTGAAATGTTGAAGGTGCATTAGTAAGGCCAAAAGGCATGACCATAAATTCATAATAACCCTCATGAGTTCTAAATGCTATTTTGGAAATGTCTTTAGTCTTCATTATGATTTGATGATATCCTAAACGAAGATCCAACTTGGTGAAGTTAATTGATCCATGCAATTCATCCAATAATTCATCAATGATAGGAATGAGAAATTTATCTTTAATAGTGAGCTTGTTGAGCTCCCTATAATCTGGACACATGCGCCATGATCCATCGTTCTTGTGAACCAATACTACTGGAGCAGAGAAAGAACTTTGACTATGTTGAATTATACCAGCCTCTAGCATTTCTGCAACCATATGTTCAATTTCACTCTTTTGGACATAGGGATATCTGTAAGGCTTGATGTTT
>APFE030705840.1:144586-178432 GCA_000404065.3 Pinus taeda
ATCCATGTGAGTCCATGATAATAATAGTTATTTTTTAAAGGTTTCTTAAAAAGAATATGTGTTTACATATAGAAAAATAATAATTATTATGGCAATTTCCTTAAGGAAAGAATATATGTTTTTATGAACAATAAAGAATAACTATTGTGGTATATTTCCTAAAAGAGGAAAATGTATTTATATGTATAAAAGTATAGCTATTATGTTAGTTTTCTTTTGGAAAAGAATATGTATTTACATGGAAGAAGGATAGCTATTATTTTTTTTTTTTTTAAATATTATTTATTTGCATGTAAGAATAATAGCTACTGCGTTAGTCTATTTTGCAAAAGATTATGCATTTAGATGCAAGCATAATTGCTATTGTGATAGCTTTATTTTGGTAAAGATTATGTATTTGCATGCAAGGATAATAACTATGGAGTTAAATTCTTTTGGAAAAAATGTGTTTACATGTATCAAGATAATAGTTGTTAGGTTAATTTCTTTTAGGGAAAGAATATGAATTCACATGCACAAAGGTCATAGCTAATGTGCTAGTTTCCTTTAAATATGGGTAGTTTCAGAGGCTTCTTTTTGGAAAAGAATGTGTGTTGTGCAATAAATAATAGTTATGGTGGTGTTTATCTTTGGAAATAATTATCTCTTCTAGTATGAAGATATGGTGGTAACCGTGGAGATTCGTTTAAGTATAATTGTGTTCTTGTGGGTAGAAGTAGAACACAACTATTTCTCTTTCTCATGATTCATGTGAAGTAGTGATAAATGAGAATGATTTGGTAATATTTGTGTACTGTACCTTATGCATGTGATCTATAGATGGACCGACATGTGTCATTACCATACATGTGTAGAGATAAATAGACATGTTTTGGTAGTTATGTACTTTTAATTAATGCATGTGCAATGTTAATAAAGAGGTATGTCTCATTATTTGTATGTGTTTAATTATGCACATGAAAATATTTTTGAGTATAACTGGTGAAGGCTTATTATTTGCGTTTGATAAATATTTTATAATCATGATATTAGAACTGATAATTTAGCGATTGTGTGAAATGATTGTCTTATGAAATGTATGGATTATATTTAACATTATTGTAGTGGTGTTTTTGTTGATATGGGGTACCCATAGATGCCTTCTTAGAAGTCGGTTGTTCCCTGCAAAGAAACTACAGATAATTGGCTGTTGTTAGTGGAAAAACATGAGAAAGCAAAGAAATGTAAATGGTGAAGACACTGCATACATAAACATAAATTAAAACTAGAAGATAAACACATAAACAATGCTTAATGAAGGAAGCAAGTCAACAAAATAATGGAAAAGGGCTCCCTTTATTGACTGTTGAATGTATAAGAGATACAATTGACGAATGCTAAACACTTGGAGAGAAGTCTTTTGGGAATGGTGCTAAAGAATCCTCAACAAGGAGGTTCCTTTCCTCAATCTGTTTGGAAGCTTCTCCTCTCTATCAAAGAAGTATGAAGACTCTTTCAATGGTCAAATTATCTTCCACTATAATGTTGGATTGCTAAGGAGAAGATTTTCCAGCATAACAATGCTCTATTTCTTCCCTAACAATGGAATGCAGGATTGTTTGGGAGAAATTTTGTGAGCATAACATCTCCCTGTTTTTGGTCTTCTAATGGCCTCTTTATCTAGAATTTTGAATTCCTCTTCCCTCTCTTGGTCCATTAATGAGAAAATGACTTATGAGTGGGATAATAGGATTCCTTGGAGGAAGCACATCTCTAGGTAGACTCCAAATTGGTTGTCCTTGATTGGTACGTGTCAGGGAATGTCATCTTCCAAGTGTGTGAAGTGGTCCTAGACCGTTGAGTTGGAATTCCGTTTGGCCGCACGACTATCAAAGGAAAATCCATGCGGTCATTAATTTTGGTCTTTCGATAGACCACACGAGTAAATTTTATAATTGAAACCTTTAGAGAAATTTTAATTTTTGTACTTCATAATGTTCTTAGTTGGTAAGTCTTTACCTGTAAATTATCTTGGATAAATTTGGACTTCATCTAGATTTCTTCATCTAGATCGTACAAATGTGTGTACAATTTTTCCATTTTAACAGTTACCCCTTGATGTATGAGGTTAGGAAAAAATTTATAGCTGAAATACATCACGTTTTTCTTTTTTTACTGAGATTCTGATCAACTTCTTGAGAGTGAAAATAACTTGCTTGGGAGATGAGTAGGGAAAAAGCTTGACTGAGGATGAAAGAGTACTTTGCTCTAAAGGAATGCTAATAAAAAAGTGTCTATATGAGGTAGGCATGTCCCATATTCATTATGATGACTAGTGACTAAGTATTACAATCATGTCGGAAATATTCCTGTCAAGTCAGCATTGTGGTGGCTGACATGATGATGGTTGATGATGATAATGGCTTACGCCCTCGAGGGATCTCCTAACAAATATACTAAATTAGGTGTAACTTTGCATCAAAAGTGAAGAATTACTGATTGAGGTGCTTATGCATGCATGGGTCTTCGACTAAATGAGAGAACTGCAATTGTAACTATGCATGATACTACCATGACATGAAAAAACTATTCTTGTGTTGAATGTAAAGGAGACAGATGAGATCAATGGGTGATAGTGATTCCCACTATGCCACCCAAGGATGTCCCTTAAGGGGGGGAGCAACCAAGGTACTCCTTGGATCCTAGAAGATGGGTGTTGAGGTCGATAGGAAAGAAGTTCCAACTACACAAATGCGGATTTGGGGAATCATGGTGTAGGATAAAGAAGACTATAATATGGTGCATCGACAAGGCATGAAAGCTAATAGTATGAATGGATATGGGTAACTACCTGAGGTTGGAGCTGTAATGCGAGTGATGATAATCAAAACAATTCTTTTGTGGGGGGATGTCCCTGGAGATGGTAGGACATCCAGGGTAGGTATAAGCATGTTCTGACTAGCATAATGAATGATTAATGAATGGTGTGTTAATTAGAAAGCTCCAACCAAGGGCGACTAGGGGATGCTACCAGGTATTAGACATGAAAATATGGGTGGGAGCCCTTTTCCTAAAAATAAATTTGTACACTTGCCGAAAGAATGTAAAGGTGGTTTGGGATCTACATACACGAAGATGGGTGCCCCAAAGAAAAATTGTGACCTGTGTGATAATGGAGGTAATGTTTTTTGCTGAGGGTGAGGGCCCCATTGGTTGGTCTTGGTGTGAGGTTGATGAGGCAAATGAAGTCATGTAGATGAACTACTCTAATATGGGTGGATATTAGGCCGAATGTAGCATGTGGTTCAATCCATCTATGATAAAGGATGGAGGCCTGAGAGTAGGGGAGGTAAGCAAGGTGCAAAGAAGAGAATTATGAGGTTGATCTTCAATACATGTGCATAAAACGACTCTCGGGTCTGGGGGAATGGACATAGATACCATTAGTGTGAAGGGGACTATGAACTAGGGTAATCAATGGGGGTGGGGATCTATCGAACAACGTGGATGTTTACCATGTGCAGGTGGAAGCTGATGGTAAGTGTGGTTGATATGGTGAACCCTACAATTTATTTCAAAGGAATGATGGCAAGATATGTAAAGCTTTGGAGGAAACCTATCATTCTAAGTGGAGAATTCTAGCTTAAATGTCCATTTTCACTAGGGGAATGGGCTTTGTGTGAAGGTGTTGATATCATCCAACATAGAAAGCTAATACTCCAAGTCAAAGCATACCTCTATTAAAATATGTAACCCAGAAAGAAGGATGTACCAAAAACACATGAAGGCACACTTGATGGGTTCTTTGAATGAGTGAATTTAATGTTTCTTTTGCCTAACTAGGTAAGAATTAGGCCATGTGTTGGTATGGTGCTCCACGAAGGTAGCACTAGTCCATGGTATTTCCAAATAAGTCGATGCAAAGATATCCCTATATTCTTGGAATTGGGCTTTGTATGAGGCCACCTCCTCTAGGGAGCATGCTTCCCCTAGTGAGATCACTTAGAATGTGCCAAGTTTATTTGAAATATCAACCTTAGTGGTAGGTGAGACGTTTGACATGTCCCCCTCCTGTAATGCATTTGGTACTAGGGTGGGATTTTTAAACTAATCTACATTTCTTGGTGGTAGGAAATCCTTTGATTCTATTGTGCAAATATCGTTCCTTGGTGCATCCATAAGCACAAATGCTTTTTCCGGTAGAAAGAATGAATGGTGATGCATGGAATCTGATGGAAATTTGGGTTCTTCATGGCCTCTAGAATATCTTCGTCTGATTGAAAAAATATTATCTAGTGTTCAATTGGGTTGCGTGAGGCTGTGAGGGTGGAGTTTAGACCTAGTGGTGTTGTTAGAAAAGAAAGAAAATGAATCAGGGGATGATTTTTTAAAACCCAAAGAAGTTGAAAATGTGCATGGGATGGGTCTACACAGTCAGTAGTGATACCACTATTGTCATGGGTTTAGCAAATGGGTCGTATATGATGTTGTGTGTCATCAGCATTAGGTGTTGGTAGAATTTCTATAATGGAGGATTGATGATGAATAAGAGTAAGTTCCCACAACTTGGGACACTCGTTAACTAGATGTTCTGGTTCATCACCTAAGGTGCATGTGGGGGCTAGTTGAGGTGTCAGTAATTTTTGTTTCATCCTTATATAGTGGGAGGTTGTATGACTATGGGTATCATGGGAATAGGAGCATGAAGCTTCTTCCTAAACAACAAAAAATATGGTTTTGGATCCATCATCCACCATGGGCATGGTGGGAAGTGATGGAGCTATGGCATTTTCTTGAGAAAATGCATTTAATGCATCTTAATATCGACATATTTTTAGGAAATGATGAGTGTAATGTCTGTCCTCCACGTATATAGTGCATGCACAGTTAGTGTGTAATGCCTTATTACGTGGTAGTGTGGCCTTCTCTACAGAAGGTGGAGGTGGGGTCACTGACATTTTTGGGGCATGTAGAATAGCTTTTAACTCCTCTAACTCGGGGCACATATTTGTAGGGTGCCCGACTACTTCAGATAAATCACAAGGTGGAGGTATCGTGGGTGAGGAGGAGTTTGAGGCTTCCATCTTCTTACATTTTTTCTTATCCCTCTTGCTGGCACTGACAGGTGTCGATGTACGAATTATTCATTTTGGGGTGGTATCCTGAGGAGCTGCTACAAGAATTATTCCTGTCGAGGTTATACCTGAATTTGCCGACATGGCTTGAGGGGCCAAATACTATACCAGTATCGAGAGACCCATATTTGGCAACGTGAGTGTTACCATGACTTGATGCAAGACAAAACCCGATGGATGGTATAATAAGGGTGTTTGTGTGATAGTATGTGGTAGGAACATAGAACTAGTAGTTCCATTGCTAGTGGTGTCTTGAACTCATTCCTGACTCTAGGCAGTGTTTGATGAACTCATCATGCATACCAGAGCTCCTGTGGCTACGTGAATGTCCTTCAGCAAAGGGGGTTCTCTAGGGTATGTACCGAGGATAATTTCTGGTTTAAATTTTTGAGGTCTAAATTCAGTGAAGCTTATGATCAAATCTAGGGAAGATCCTACAAAAGGTAGCACACCATCAAGGGTGGTGGATATCTTGTTCTCATAGTATGCGAGTTGGTCAACTGTAACTATTTTTCCATGATGAGGCAACATCATCATCTTGAAGATGGAATATGCCACTATAGTCATTGTATACATGTAACTTTATCTAATAATCATATTGTAATCCAACTGTGCATCTAGGACTTGGATGCTAATGAGCAAACTTTTACTGGCGATTTGCACCGACACGTTTTAAAATAGGCCTACGGGGACTGAAGGGTACCCGTTGTATGCTATGAGAGTAATTTTACATGGTTTGAGTTCAGGAGATCCAAGTTTTTTCCAAATTGTTTTAGACATGATACATGTAGATGCTCCTTGATTAATGATGCATAAGTGGATGTTTATATTTCGGATTATGACTGGAATTTGGAAGGTGACTATTGATGGAAGACAAGGAAATTCATGTTGAAATCCATTAAATGAGAACTGCAAGGGTTAACTGTGCCTAATGTGGAAAGTAAGGCTTTACATTGGGCTATGAATGTTTACAAGACTTCCAATGTCGACATAGATGATGAAGATTGGGCTAAGTCATCAACTATGTTGTAGCTATGAGAAACCTTTGAGTTACGTCATGTTCATTGTAAAGGCCCTTTAACCATTTTTGGGATGGCTTATATAGGATGTCAATGAATTTTCAAAGGTTCTATAGGTGCTACAGTGGTCAAGGTCGATGGGCTGGTTTCTGGTGGATTTTCGTAATCCAAGTTTTGCATCTATAGGAGAATGTCTTCCCCTGCCATGTAAATTGAGGTATTCTGGGAACTTCCTCTAGGAGGATTCTGATATTATTGTTGGGAGGGTTCTTGTTGAGTATTTACCAATCCCTAATGGAAGATGAGATTTTGAGTTACTATAGGTTGTTGTTTCTTCCCCTCCTACCCCTAGTATCATTCATCATTTTCAGCTCTAGCAGTTGAGGGCAATGATCGGTGTAATGACCATATTCCTCACAGATGACACACACATGATTAGTCCATATACCAAGGTTCTTGTTTTTAATTTGTGAGTTAATATTGGTCTATCCCTAGTTTGGATTCGAGTTGGGTTTTCCCCTAGATGATGCCAATGTGTTGCCCCCCTGTCCAGGCTCTACCTTTGGAATTTTCTTTCCTTTTTTATTTGTAGTGTTGGTTTAGTTGTCTTTAATTATTCAAACGATTGGTGTTGTTGAGGGAGAGAAGGTTGCACTAAATGAACCCATTTATTAGCTTGTGCTGGTGGGTTATTCTATTTGGCTGTTGGGAAAGGGAAATATTGATTCCCTTGTCCTTGGATGACATATGTGTTATGGGAAGTGGAAATAACTTCTGCATTCCTAGGGGAGTACTAATTTCCCTGTGTGGGAGATGGTATTGATTAACATGTATAGCAGGATTCTACATAGGTGTAAGTTGATAGGGATAATATCCTATGTTTTGAGGTGGTGGTGTTACAAGTGTGGCACCAAATGGCTTGCCACTGTACATATTTCAAGAGTATTGGAAGGTGTTTCTAGGTTGATTTTGGGCTATGGTCCCAGTAAACCCACATGAAACATAGATGCGCTTGGTAACGCATCTTGGTAACTCTAGTTTAAAAGTTTTTAGGTTGGCCGCATCTAGAAGGACATGATAGAGGTATCCAAATTGCATGTATATGAGCTCTAATTGTTGGGATTTGCTAATATCCTCTTGCTTATTTTTTGGGGATGAATTCACCACATATTTTGAAATTTCTAATGTGAGATATATTAAAAAATATTTGAGGATAATTTTTTCTTCCAGATGAGCTTCACACAGGCTATGATGTTTCTTCCATTCATGGATGTGGTCCAATATGTGTGTAGCATATGGTCACTTGAAATGGGTTAGGAGTTTTAATACCGAGTCTTAGCAAGCTGAGAGCTGGAAGAATGTGAGGAATGTTGTGTCTAGAGAACCAAAATTCCCATGTGACCTAGAGGGTTAGCCTATGTAACATTTTTCTCTGGCCCCTACAAGGGTGGGTTAAAGAAGTCTATTGTAGTGACTACAACCACCCTCCAAGCTTTTTCCTTGGCTTCGTTCTGGAGCCTCCCTACCAACCTTTCACAACATCATGTCTTGCTTCGTTAAGCACAAAAGCTTCAGTGATTTTATTGCAGAAGCACATTCATCTATCCAAGCGTGATGCATTCCCCTCATCAACTATTTCTTCGAACTTGGTCCAGCTGTAGGCTGAGCAGCTCCCTCAAGAAATTGCGTAATTATGGAGAGAAACCAACCTTCCCTCTAGAAATTATGCAATTTAGTTTGGGACCTTGTTGGGCTCCAGAATTACGTAATTCTACCAATCAAGCTTCATCCAAAAAATTACAGAAATCCTCCCAGCAGGGCTGTTCAGTGAAGGAATTGCATAATCTTGGGTAGCAGTCAGTTGCACTGCCCAGAAATTGTGCAAATATCCTGGGCAGCTAGCCTAGCTCCCTTCCAGAAATTTGCATTTTCTCCCAGTAATTCGGAAGCTCTTGCATGTACAGTTGGTTTGACTAGTTCCACCCAGGACCAAGGAAAATTGACTTGCATGCGTGGGCTTCTTTTCCCAGAATAGAAAACAAAACATGAAAAAAGCATCCCTAGATTTTAGAGTGCTATTTTTAGCAGCCGGAGGTTACATGCAAAGATAATTTTAGAATCTTTCCTCCAAGTGTCACTTTTTCCTAGATTTTTGGCATGCACATCATGAGATTCAAACTTATTTATTTGACACTCCAGAGGTCATTTCTTCACATCGATCTTGGAGCTCTAACATCCCACAACACATCTGGGACTCTTTGACACATCCATCTCTGCTATTCATGGGTAAGTGGTCTCCACTTGTCTTTTGTAGCATTTCCATTGCTTTTTGTGTTTTCGCTTGTGTGAGTGTTGTTTGCTTGATTTCTTCGAATTCTTGCTGTATTTTACATGAATACTAGCTTGTACTAGCACTATTTCAGTTTTTGTTACTATCTCACTGTTGTTGCATGCATGAAACTATTTTGCGTGAATGATCGCCAATTCAATGACTCAATTCACCGACATGCATGATGTTCCATTTTCTTAATCTTTCATTCACCATTTGCATGTATCATCATTTGCTTTTACTTACACTCTGTATCGCCATGCATTCACTTTCACATTTTCTTTCAGTTGCCCATGGGCGGGTCTGGGCAACCTTGGCTCAGACTCTGCCTCACTAAGACAACATTGCACAATCTTGAGAAGGAAGGCTTTGTCTTCCCCTCTAGAAATGCACATTTCTTCCCAACAGTTTTTCCCCAGGCCTGCTTTGGGCAATTCTAAGGGAGTGTGAATACTAGCCCAGAAAATTGTGTAATGTAGTCACTGAGCCTGCAACCATTGCTAGCTAAAATTGCGCATTGCACAATTCTGCGCAATTCTAGCAGTCAAAAGTCAACCTGGATTGTGCATTGTGCAATTCCAGTAGCGAGTCATGCCTCCCAGACAACCCAGACAACCTTTTTCTCAGTTCTGGCAGCCAGTCAACCATCCTTCTAGAATAAATTGCGCAATAAATTCCTATCAATCCCCAGGTATGCATTATGTCATTCCCGAATTCACTTTGTTTTTCACTAACAGATTTCTTGCCATGCATGTCGCTTTGTCTCCAGATATAGTAGGTGTTCTTCTACCTCTTAACATTTAGGCTCAATGACCTTCAAGAAAGTAGGATCAAAGGACACTGATGGAATTTCAACTGGAGTAGCGTTTGAGCGAGTGTCCGCAAGTCTACAAACCTATGAAGATACCAAGCTGGTTCTAGACAAGGACATCAAGCTGAAATGAAAATAGGTCAATGATGCATTTGCAAGCACATTTGGGGAAGACCTCGAAGACCTTCAGGTATATGTGAACATTCACAAGTCTGGCTTGTATCGGATTGCATGCAGATACTGTGTGTTCTTATGCGCAACCATGATACACTGGATCATCTCACACACTAACCCTGAGACAATGACCTTGAGCAATGTCAGCGGGACGAATATTGCAACCTTCAAGGCACACGATTATGATGAGATGTATCAGATGTTGGAGCTTGTGACTATCATGGAGACTCCCTTTAGCTTACCTAACAAAAATGCCAACTCCAGAGACATTATGGAGAACCAGGTAAAGGATCCAGCTAGATTCAGGATGATACCTAACCAGATCTACAAGACAAAGGTACTGCAGAAGGCATATCAATACTTGGTCATCTTTGTATGTCAATTGTATGGCTAAGAAAGCACGAAAACCTTCCCACAGAGTCGGGTGATCATGTTGGACCAACTGTCCAGACAGGGAAAACCGTGAAATTAGATTGGCATGTTGGCTCTTTAGCTGAAGGAACATGTAATGAGGGCTTGACAACCGCCCAAAGGTATGCAAGAAGAAATCTACATGTCCGCCTACACCTTGGATGTAGTCTGTGCCCGATATGAGTTCCCGAGCTTGAAGTGGGCATGGTCACTGGTGGAGACTACTCTCAACACTTATTGTAAGATGTTGTCCGAATGCAGCTTCAAAGAAGTTATCACACAACTGTCCGATCAGTTTTTCACCCTGGTTTACAATATGATATTCAAACAAGATCCACCCTGCATGTCGATGGCAACAATAGAGGCATTGATAGACTTAGCTGATTTGTATACCTCACCATCTGGCACCTTCATATGGATGTACAGTGCGGAGAAGCCTCCACATGTTCTATTGAAGTTTGTCTTGGACGTGCTCATCATGCAAGAAATAACATATCACATCTCGATAGGACTGATAGCTAGACAACACCACAATAAGAGGGCACATTAGCCTGCTCTTCTGATGCACATTGGGTTATACAAGAACCAGAGTTTCAAGCATGTGGATGTTGAAGTAGAGTAGATGAAGAATTATCCATTCAACCTCTGAAGTTACAATATGTATGACCTGCACTGTCTTGTGAAAGCTCACTACACAAGAGTATAGTTCAACTAGATCCATAGGGGATTTCATTGGGTGGAGGAGGACCCATGGAGATATTGCTACAGTTTCTCGAAACCCCATGAACAAGTCAACTTCATTGTGGAATGGTTAGTGAAGCAACATGAAGCAACATCTCGGAGAGCACCAGAAGCAGCAGCGACAGTAGAGGCGAACATACCAGTGTGCGATAAGGGAAAAAGGAATATTTTTGATCGCATGGAGTAAGAGAAAAGCTGAAAGTTCCAAGAAGATCCACTTGTGGTGAAAAAAACTTTAGCCATAGAGGAAAGGAGGCAACAACACGACAAGAGAAAGACGAAAAGGCATCGAGAGAAAGGGAGAATGGAGGAAACATAGAAGGAGATACTCCGAAAGGAACAAGAGTTGCACAAATAGAAGAGGGAAGCGTGGAAACAATAGGTATAGGAGGGGGCACAACATGTGCAAATGGATGAAACAATGTACGTACAAGTAGTGGACTCATTAGAACAGTTGGCATCAGGAAAACAGGGTGAACCATCGCAGGAGCAAGACTTTGCTCAAGAGATAGAGCAAGCGCTTGAACACATGGACACAAACATGGAGCAACATGAGTTAGAGCAGGACATCAACCTCATACCTCACCACCAAATGGTCGACCCACTAGCCTCATCGTATCCAGAACATGAGCAAGTCCCAAGTGACCAAGGAGACACTGAGATCCTTAGAGATCAGCCGGAAGGAGAGATGCACAACATATCATTTGACGAGTTTCAAAATAGAGTTTTGCAATCTCGCAGAGTGTGAACTTTAGCAGATCATACATCTCCTGCATAGTATGAGGAATGAATGATCATGTTTGACATGTGTAAACATCTAGCAGCCTTGGTTGATGCCACTAGAGCATATGCCAAAGCCACTAGCTCAAGTGTTAGCTTTCTTATAGGCTATAGCTGAGAATGAGTGAATGGCTAAGGAGCTACAAGCGTCTAAGAAAGGAGGAGAGTTGGTGACAACGTTCGCCTGAGAAGAATTGAAGAAGGAAATACTAGATGAAGTATTGTCCCTTGACATAATTTTGTGGGCATTGTATTCCAATTTTGGTAGTGTGCACAAGAAAGTTGTCCATATCAACGAATGGAAACAACGATGTGTTATAAGAGCACATATCTTTTCGAACGTACATGTTGTTGTTGATTACGTGCAAAAATGGACAATGATATACAAGGGAGCCCCACTTCACTTGCCTAAGATGATGAAGCCTAGAGCGATTGAGCTGAAGGCATGAATCCGGAGTCAGATCCAGAACTATGAAGAGCTCACGCAACTCATCACTAGTCTATAGGCTTCCCATGCATGCGTATTCAAGAGTATGGATGATGTGGTGCATGCACATGCGATACCATCTATTGGGATTCTCACCCAGGAAAAGACAAAGGCATAGTTTTGACTAGAGGTTGACTCATACTTTGATGAATTGATGTGCATTTCCACTAGCCCAAACTTGTTGATCAATGCAGGCACCATGCACAAGTATGTTGTTGGTCTATCTGTGTTGAAGAAAATGATGCGAATGCTTTCAGATGAGTTGGATAGAGGATATAGAGTAGTGTAAATGGATGCTATGGAGGCAAGAGTGAGGTTTTAGAAAGATTTCACCTTGGAGTACACTAACACCATCGTGAACTACTGATCTTGGCATCAATACGCTACTGTTGATCATCGAGAGGATGTTGAAGAGTTGGAATTCCCATAGTTGTTCAAGTGATAGTCATGTCTTGCATCGCTTGCTCAAGCAATTTTTGTCTCACATGCATACATGTGAATTGTAATGTAACATCTTGTCCAGTGTAAGTTCAAGTGTTGATAGTTGGATGTAATAGTCATAGAGTAGATGAAGTGTCATGAGGGTAGATGAACTGTCACAAAGGGGAATGTCAAGGGTCACCCCACCCTTTTCTATAAATAGTCTATCATAACTCATTTTAAAGGCTTTTGGTCAACCAAGCTTCTGATAGGACTATCTTAGGGAGAGCTTGGATAGTATTGTAATGAGCCTTGGCTTCTCCACTACACAAAGCTAGTGCATCTCTTTGGAGGAGAAGGTAGTTGTGGTTGTAACGTTCTACTGTCGGAACTAGTGGTTGGACATGGATGTATTATATGACTAGAACTTACACTTCTTAATATAAGAAGAGATAGCACATTTCATGCATATGTTGTATTGTATTTCAACTTTCTATTTACTCTAAATGATATATGTATTTCCTTGCTTACACATACGTGTATAGGTATTTCTGTGTATGTATGTATAAATGTTTCTGAAATGTGTTTGGTTTAACCATCACTTCGGATTGCTAGATAACTTTCCTTCCAGGTTGTGATGCATCCTTGCTCATGTGTTCCCTTCTTAAATCTGTGCTATTACAGGTTTCCAAGGGGTGCACTCATCTCAACCCCCGTGTGTTAGAACCCCCCATGCACCTTCCTTGGCTCACAACATATGTCACACCCTTGCTACCAAAAGAGTTATGTTACTTGCCTCTGTGGAAAATTGTGATCAAGGCATTAGTGTACGACCCATTGTTGGGACTCCTACACCAAACAGTCTATGGTCTAATTGGGACTTCTTATCAGGGAGATCCCCTAACATGTTGGCGGGTCCAGCACTGTCAACATAGTTGTAGGAAAATAGTCTCTTTTGCAATATTGTTGGATGAACATCAAAGGTGAAAGTTCATGACATCATTTCCCAAATCTTCTCCTTGTTTCCAATTGAATTTTGGCACACCTGAAGGTATCTTGGTTGGCAAGGGTGGAGATTTAAGGAAGCTAAAAAAGAGTCTTGGAAGTTTTTTCCATCAAAATATTATTTGTAACAACTATATGTAAAGGTGTTCCTTACGAGGAAGTGTGAGAGGGGTTGACCTAGTGGGTACCATGTGGACTCTCTAGAGGGGTGGTGCGTGGGCTTCCTTGAGGAGTAGTGTGAGGGGTCCCCTAAGAGGTAGCATGTGGAGTCCCTTGAGGGGTAGTTAAAGGAGCGTTTTTACAAGGAGGGGTCCCAAGAAAAATTTCATTGATAAAGGATGATCTTATAATGATGGTTGTGTGGTGTCTTCTATGCCTAAATGGAAAGAGACTTGGTACACCTCTTGGTAATTAGGGGAGGTTTTGGAAGTGCCTAGAGTGATGGGGAGTCATGGTATCCCTACCCGAATAGAGTGTCTATCACTTCGTCTGATGAGGGAAGGAGATTAGTATCAAAGAAAGGAAATCACATACATAAAATAAAGTGAAAATTAAAGTGATTATTTTCCTTTTAACTTATGCTATGTGATCAATTAAAAAAATGGTTTCCATTTGTTTTTTCATATGATAAAAGATCCTATGAAGACTTATACATCCTTACCACTCTCAAAGTAACTGAACCTTGCAGAGATATCTTCCAATGGGACCGGGGAAACATCCCAAGAGAATAGCAAAAAATTTCTAGCAACCGAAGAATGAACCAAGGTAATGGATGGGGATTTAGTGTTTCTTGCAACTCCACCTATAGGAACAGGATGCCCTAATTTTGGCCACTAAGATACCTTCGTCGCATGTGAGTAATCGAGTCTTTAGCTTCGTGGTAATCAATTACCAGTATCGAGAACTAGATGGGTTGGGTAGATCCAAATAGTAACATACACACTGGAGCTAATCCAAACACCCTCTGATTTGGTTCTCTAACTAGATCGGGTAGTCTTTTTTGTTGGATGATGAAGGATTTTAAGAACCCTAAAAGTCAAATTATGTGTTTCAAAGATGTAACATGACCATGGTAGATTATGGGATGTCTACCCCTAATGGTCCTAACTTGAAATATAAATTATTTTGTGGCCCCTATGGGGAAATATAGTTGGTTCAAGTTATGGTTTCTTTTAGGAGCCTTGCTTCATTTATGGTGTGATATGTAAGCCAGAATAAATTAAGTACACAAA
Source organism: Pinus taeda (assembly GCA_000404065.3). Lineage (NCBI taxonomy): Eukaryota > Viridiplantae > Streptophyta > Pinopsida > Pinales > Pinaceae > Pinus > Pinus taeda. The sequence goes on from APFE030705840.1 coordinate 159,110, forward strand.
TCTTCGGAAACTGGATGCCCTTTTGTACAAATCTTATAGAAGCTTAGTGTGTGACATGTAATGTTTGTGCAATTGGAAAAGTGAACATACATAGTTTGATAAGATATGGATATTCGATGATCCTTTACAATACCCTCTAATTACACTAAGTTTTGATTTGTTCCTTGCATGAAAAGGAAATAACGTGTGGATAATGTGCCACTTACTCTTTTCCTATTACACTATGTGTGCCTAAAGGGAGATGGAAAACTCAAGTGCTTTAATAAATATTTAATATGCAAGCCTAGGTTCATCTAAAATGCGCAAGAGAAGTGGAGATTACTTACTTTCTATAGAAAAAGTTGGTCCTAGTCCCAAAAAGATAATGAAAAAAATAGTTGGTTAGTAATAAGATATGTGGATAATGGGCCACTTACCCCTTTACTAATTAATTTATGTGACTTGTGAAAAATAGAAAAATAAATTGAAAACTATGTGTGGAATTTGGCCACTTAATTTTTTCCTTAGCTAAGCTATGTGAGAAATGCAAATGAAAAGAAAATATTATGTAATTACTGTACTAATCATGACTAGTAAAGAAATGAGGAAATATGAATGAACTGGAAAACATATGCAAAGGTGAAGGAAACTCACTAAAGGCTATCAATCATCGAGGAAAGATAAATTACAATAGTTTTTTGTGCTCTTTGTAAACTACGTGGGTTTTTTGTGAACAAGCATGTGATCGTGCATATGTATGAACAAAGTTCGCACGATCAATGGAAAAACAAGCTTCACAGTGGGAAAACAAGTCCAAAATGCCCTACAAAAATTCCAGAGAAGTGATGAACACATAGTGAAGTGATAATGTAGAGAGAAGGTCCTTCAAAAACAACAATTAGAGGAAAGAAAAGAAACTAGTGGAGTCACCAAATATATAGTGGTGTTTTTGTTGCTCTGGGGTACCAAAACATACCTTCTTAGCATTCATTTGTTCCCTGCAAAGAAAATATAGATAGTTGGTTGTTTTTAGTGGAAAAACATGAGAAAACAAAGCATTATAATGGTGAAAACAATGCATACATAAACATAAATTAAAACTAGAAGATATATAGATACACAATACTTAATGAAATAGAAATGTCAACAAAGTAATGGAAAAATATCCCTTTATTGATTGTTGAATGTAGAAGAGATACAATTGATGAATGCTAAACACTTGGAGATAATTCTATGGGAAATGATGCTAAAACATCTTCAACAAGGAGGTTCCTTTCCTAAACCTATTTGCAAGCTTCTTCTCTCTCTCAAAGAAGTATGTAGAATCCCTTAATGGTGAAATTATCTTCCACTAGAATGTTGGATTTCTAAGGAGAAATTTTGTCAACATAACAATGCTCTACTTATTCCTAATCAATGGAATGCAAGATTGCTTGGGATAAATTTTTCCAGCATAACATTTCCTTGTTCCTAGTCTTCGAATGGCTTGTTTATATAGAATTTTGAATTCCTCTTCCCTCTCTTGGTCCATTAATGGGAAATGACTTATGAATAGGACAATAAGATCCCTTGGGGGCTACATATCTCCAGGTCAACTCAAAATCGCTTGTCCTTGACTAGTAGATGTCAGGGAATCCCATCTTCCAAGTGTGTGAAGTGGTCATGGACTGCTAAGTTAGATGTTTGTTTGACCGCACAACTATCAAAGGAAAAGTCTCATGGTCAGTAATTTTAGCCTTTGGATGGGAAGTGTGGGTAAATTTTATAATTGAAACCTTTGGAGAAGTTTTGATTTTTATACTTCATGATTTTCTCAGCTGGAAAGTCTTCACCTATATGTTTTTCAAGATGACTTTGGGTGTCATATGGATTGTTCAAATGTGTGTACGATTTTTCTTTTTTAAGAATTATGGCAGGAAATAAAACTAATGGTCCATGGAGATTGAGGGATTTTAAAACATAAGATAATATGATGCAAGGAACAATTAGGCCACAAAGACACAGTATTTGAGGAACTCTATGGTAAATGATATCATGATTCATGTAATAACTTCTAGGTAGTGATGGATAAGTAAAGATGATAATTTATAATAATTTTAACAATGATCAGGGGATGGAATCCCTTACATCCGTTGAGTGAGGGGTGAATATTGTTGGCTTGATGGGGCCTCACCTAGGTTTAGTGTTATCTGTGCCAACCAACAAAACCTTAATTGCTAGCCCTTTCGGCAACAACCTACGTAGTGCAGGTTGTAGTCTTACCCAGAGCAATGTTGTGGGATGACAGAACCAAGTTTCTGCATCCAGAGGCATATGTTGTGGGGTCCTGCAGTCCTTATGGCTCAAATCTACCTTCACGCACCTTTAACCCTTCCAAACCTATAATTAATGTAAAATCCATTTAAACAACTTCTATATTTTCGTGACGGTTCCTAATTATACTTAACATGCATAAATACTATAGATCTACTAGTCTTATGCAAAAAATAAGCATTAATTCATGTAATTCATAATATGGAGTGATGATACATAAACTTGCAGAAGTAATAATTAAGGCACAGATGCATCAAAATTGGCTCAAAACTGTCTTTATTAAGTATATTCAATTCAATACATACTTCCTTTTCCTACGCAATTAGTTGTAGGGGCCCATGCACTTAGCCTGCAGACTTACCAAGGTCTCCATGCGCTCAGCTGCAAGAGCCTTCCCATTTCACCTAAGTAAAGGAAACATAACTTTCTCACCTTAACACTTTTCCCTTACAATGATTCTTCACAAAATGTTACTTTTTTTAGACTCACTATGACTCATTTATATATAGCATTCGCTTTACAATACCATGGCCTACTGACCATGGGTGGGTCTCAAAACCAATCTATCACGTATCCACCTAAGGGACTAAAGCCCCTTTGATTCATACTAGCCTCGCGCTCTGCTTCCACATTTTTTGGAGACTTTACATTCGTTACAAAACTTAACCAAAATGACCCCAGGGACCTTATCCCAATAGGCCCCTAATGAAAATTGGGTGACTCACCATTGAGTCACTCGAATGGTGCAATAATATTCACCTGGAGTTCGTGGAACTCCACCTTCAGTAAGTGCAAATCAGCAGTACCCTACATAAAAACCTATTATACTTCCTCTAACAACTTCTCTGTAGTAGGGCCTTCCACTGCAAGCCCCATCATCCTTTGTGTTTGTTGGATGGTCTTAAATTTTTCCTGAACTGACAGATTAAGTTTTCTTGCTTCCTTTGTCCATGGTTGTGTCCTGGCCTTCAAGATGACCCCTATTGTTGCAACTCTTCAATCCATGTTTGCATTTGTTTCCCTTCTTGCAACTGAGTGAAGCATTGGACTAGCACCAAAGTGCATGCAGTCGACCATAGTTGATCAAATTATTGTTGCTTCTCTCGGATATCTGTAACACTTTTCTGCAAAGTTGGGTCCTCCTACAGAGATGTCTATAGTTCCATTAATTGCTCAAAGAGATCTATGCAGTGCTTGACTGCTACCTTCAAAGTGGTCATTCCTTCTTTGATGGTTGCTCAACGCTACTCCTAGACTTTTGGCAGAGTGGTTGGCTGCAACATTAACTGTAATTCAGAGATCTGGATCTATAACTCAAATCAGAATCTGTCGATTTCCTCCTTTGATTTTGGGACTGCGGCAACCAACAATCGATTCTTTGCTGTTGGGGCTACATCATTAGAAATGTTGAGTTCTAGCAGTACAATACATGCCTGCATAATGGATGCCTCAAAGTTCTGGCTATGCGTGGTGAGTTATTCCTTGTCTTTCAGCACCTGCACCTTTTTTGTGAAAATTTGTTCATTATTGGTCTTCACTTCACTCATTACTAGCAGTGTGTGTTTCTCCCTAACCCCAAGCTAGTCTGATACTCCCTGATGTAATTCATGGAGTGTTTCGATAGGAAACACTGTGAGGTTAACACCCATATCCTTGATTTGCACGAGCTGGTATTCACTTCATCTATTTATGCATAGAGGGATCCTTCGAGTAATGGTATGACTCTGAGATCCAATGTCCGATCTATTTCTAGCATAGTCGCGCTCACTTGCTACAGGCTCGCTTGAATCCTACACACCTGTCCAATGCTCACTTGTATCCATTCTGTCTGAATCTGCAGCTCACACATATCCTTTTGCATATTCTCCAATGCCTGTTGATATTGCTTCTTGAACTGCATCCATAGTTTTGTCATCGTGTTGTAGATGTTATCCCCAATCTCATCCAAGTCCCCTTCAGTGAGGACCATTGGATCAACATGTGCATGCTTATCAGATTTTTTCTTCTTCCTGGGCCTGGAAGTTGTCTCCTTGGTATGCTTCTATAGTTTAAAGGGAGTTCTCTGGTCCTTTCCCTCGCCTCCTTCAACATCAGTCTCCCCTTTGTCCTCAGTGTGCCAAGAAGTAGACTCCTCAAAATCAATAGTGGTCTCCTTAGCCACCTAGACTTTCTTAGCAGCTTCCTTAGCAACAGCTTCTTTGGCAAAAACTTCCTTCTTCTCCTGTGCAACCTTCTCTCAAGTTGCGACCTCCTCAACCCCCTTTTTCTTCTGCATTTTTGTGCCTTGCGTGGAGGAACTTTCCCCCGCCTTGCTAGTACTCACACCTGCATCTAAAAGGCACAGCCACACCCCTGTCCATTTCCCAATGACATCCTACATATCAGCCTCACTGACCAAGTAAGGTAACTTGTACCATGTTTCCTTCAGGTCCCATCATGCACGGATAAACACATTATCAACATCTTCCTTAAACTTTGCATAAGCGTCTAGTTGTTCAAATAGAGTTGGTGAGAGTCACAACCTTTGGTTGATCACCATGGATAGATCCATATCAACTAGCACCCAGAACATCTTAGTTTCCATGACGCTTGTAGGGTCCTTCACCACCCAGAGTGAAGCGAACTTCATGGCTTTTGGTAAGTCAACTTCCTTCAGAGTGAATTGACTGTCTTCGAGCAACCTCCACGTGATGAGGGAAATCAATAGTAGCAGCCAAGCAAAGTGAATTTGTCTTCCGTTGTCTTGGACCTCCTATTACTTTGCCAAAAATTCCTTATAGAGGTACTATGCCTAGTTATACTGTACCCCCTTTGCACATTTCATAGCTAGTGAAATTATTGGCACCGAAACCTCGTATGCGCGACATTTCCACATGATCTTGCAGGCCAATATTTGCATAGAAAATTGCATTGCTTTGTTGGTAAAGGAGTGGATGGAATATCTGCATGACTTCTTCACCAAGCCAAACTCTCTCTTCATTTTGTTAGAAAGTTTCTTTTCCTTGGTCTTTCCTCCAAACTCCTCATTTGGATCCACCCCTTGGTATGGAAAGCTTGTGATGTGATGGATTAGCATATCCATAATGGGGATGGGTTCTCCCAACCAGAGACACCCATCGTGTACTAAGGTAAGCAATTTCCAAATGTCGAACGTATTGATATTCATCCTGCTAAAATGTGGCACCCATAGCATGTTAAAAAACCCTACCTTCTCAACCCCTATGACCCATTCCATTGGCTCCAGTTGGATGACTCTGGTCTCCTAATATTAGATCTTCATCAAATACTTGTTTGGCACCAGCTGGGGGAATTTATCGTGATCCACCAGATCCCAATATTCCATCTTTAGCACAGGAATCTTCCCTAAGAGCGTGCCTTGAAAGACTACCTTCTCTGGTAGTAGTGGTGTAGAAACCATAAACTTTCTAGTATCTAGATCTTTTGGGACCTTCACTTGTTGCAATGGGATATACTTCGAGAGCCAGTTCATAGGCTCTCCCTCTTCAGCTTCCATCTCCTCAATTCCTGCACAAAGCTCTTCTTCATCAAGATCCAGGGGTTCATGCGATTTCTTGTACTTATCCATTTTCCCCTTTTGGCTGCTCTATTGGGGTTTTTTCCTCGATGAATGTCTCACCAAAATTGACTATGGTTTCTTTTGTTTCTTCTTAGAAGTAGACTATTTAGGCCTAGGTGTCCTTGGTGCCATAGGTACAGAAGGTGTTTCTTTCAGTGCCTGTACTATTTCACGAGCAATGAATTTAGAACTGGAGGCTTCTGTGGGGTTAGTGGCTATCATTCTCTCCAAGAAAGCCTCATGGAATGCTTTGGGCATGTTAGCCAACATTGGATGTAAGAAAAATCTTCCCAATTTGACTGGTTCATAGACTTAAGGCACGAAATCTCACAAGAGATTTTCAGAGAGAAGAGTGTTCTAATGCAGGGAAGCATGCTAGATTTATAGGTGATTTCAAATTCAATCAACCGTTCCCTCCAAATATCTACCATAAATGCATCTTTAACGGCAAATTGCCAAATATTTGCACCATAAATGCAGCCTACCCACTCCTTTTAATATAAACTTCACCATCCAATCATCTATAGTGCATCCAATGCTATTTTTTGACTTTTCTACGCAACACCAACCTCCATGGTCCAACCCTCCTTGTGAAGCTCCTTTTGGTGCACTTCAGGCTTCCATCATGTAGCCCCCTTACTTTGTTTTTCCACTTATTGGGAAGTGTAGTTTATTGTCCTATACTTCCTTGCAACTTCCTGGAGTACTAAGACTATCCTACGATCATGTAGTCATTGTGTAGGGGTAGGGTCCCCTTTATACAACTTCAAGTGTCTTCCATTAACCCTACCCGGAAATAATCGCCCATTCAACTTATTGAGTTGAACTGTTCCACCATGTGTAATTTCCTTGAATAGATAGGGTCCCATACAATGCATTTTAAACTTCCCAGGGAACTTCGTGAATTTACTATCATAAAGTACGACCAAATCATTCACCTAAAAGGTGCGCAACTTAATATGTCGATCATGCTAGGCCTTTTCGCACTCCTTTTGAACTTGTTTGTTAAATCCTACTAAAAACCAGTCTTCTTCAAGTTCCAGCAACTACACGAGGCACTCCTCCATAGTCTCATGGTTCGCCATATCAGTCAATGCTACAATATGTAGACTCAACACAATATACTCCATGGTCATCACAACCTCGATCCCGTAAGCCAACCTGAATGGAGTTTTTCCTGTCAAATTTTTACACGTTATCCTATATGCCCATAGGACTATTGTTATGCATACATCCCAATCATTCCTCTGTGCATTGTAGACCTTTGACAATGTGTTATCCAATATTTTATTGAATGCTTCCACCGTACCATTAGCTTGAGGATGATAGGGCGTACTCATTTGATGATAAAAATGGAATTCTTCAAGTATCATGACAATTGTTTCATTTAAGAAATGTGTACCCCTATCACTCATCAGTATCTTAGGACATCCAAATTGAGTCAAGACATTCTCAAATAGGAACTTTGGAGTTGTAGCAGTGCTACAATATTTGACTGGTTGTGCATCCCCCCATCTCGTAAAATACTCAGTCGCAGTAATAACGTACCATACTCCCATCTTCTTCCTTGGTGTATGTATCAAATCCACAAAATCAATCACCCATTTTTCGAATACCTGCAATGAGATATGCAGGTTTACTCTTTCTCATAGCCAACTCTCCTAATCTCCTCTCTGTGAGAAACCCCAAATAACAGGTAAGTTGTCCTTCCTCTAGACAAGTCACAATGAATGCAGGTAACAATCTGAAACAAGTAATCTAGGGCAGTTCATCCCTCCGAGATGGCTTCCTAGTCTATTAACAAGCATCTCATGCCCTGTAATATGCCTTGCAATGCACCATTCACCACCACAATCCTACATGCATAATCTTCTGTGTAATTTCTCTACCTGCATAGTGTCCTCCTGCCACTTGCCCATATGCATCACTGAGGATGCTAGATCGTTCAAACTCCGAAACATGTTGGTGCAGTATTTCATCATTGCCCATTTTATACAAGTGTCCAACTATTACAGAAAAATTAGTGGCACAAACCACCAATTCCTTTTTTCTCTATGTAGAATTTTCTTCTAGGGTTTTACCAGTGGTTAAGAACTAAATTATATTTGCAAAATGATCATTTGTGACTCGTACAACAAAGTATTGTGCATCCAATAGTCCTTCTTCCAAACTACTGGGTTCTTCGCCTGTCTCAATTCTAGATATATGATTTGGTCATGAATTCAATCTACCGGGCTTCACAATCACCTCAAAATCATATTTTTGGAAGAGTAATAACCACCTACAGATCTTCCCCCTTAAGACAGTCTTGTTGACTATGTACTTGAGAGCGAAGTGATTTATATACATCTTAAAGTGTGCACCCAACAGGTATTATTGAAACTTCTGTAGCGCGTACACCATTTCCAACCCTTCACGATATGTAGTTGAGCAGTTCTTCTCATCCTTTGATAATTTCTTGCTTGCGAAGGCTATAGGATGATCAAGTTCACCTTCGCCTATTTGGGCCAATACTACACCTAGTGCAATACAGGAAGCATCCACATGAACATGAAATTCTTTCTTCCAGTCTAGAAACACCAAAATCGCCATAGTCATCATATTTTCCTTTAACACATCCAAATTGTGCTGAACTCCTCCCCCAACAGAAATTCATGTCCCTATTTAGTAATTTCTCCATTGGTGGAGTTATCTACTCATACGCTTTGACAAACTTCCTATAGTATCTAGTGTGGCCTAGCATTGCACGCAACTGTTTTACATTCTCAAGAGCCTATAAATTGACAATAACAACTATCTTCATCGGGTCAACCATTAATGCTTTCTTGCATATGACATGACCTAGTAGGATCCCATAAGGCACACAAAAGATACATTTCTTCAGATTCAGGGCAATCTAGTATCTACTACAAGTATCCAACATAAGGTGCAGACTTGTAACGTGGGGATTTACCAATCCAAACACAGTCCAATCATCAAAATAAACTTTCAATAATTTATGGATGAACTCTTTAAAAGCTGCAATTACAACCCTTGAAAATATCACAGGCACATTCTTCAGCCCGAATGGCATTACTATGTATTGGAAGCATCCCCTCTCCATCATGAAGGTGGTCTTATTTGATCCTTCGGCATGATCTTAATCTGATGATACCCTGAGAACCCATCAGTGAATGAATAGGGTTTTTGTCCTCCAACATTGTCCAAAACTTCATCTGTAAATGGAGTTCGAAACAGGTCATCAATGCACACATCATTGAGCTTTCATAGATCTATGCATATCATGATTTCATCTTGTTGCTTCTTCTCCTGAATGACCATAGGGCTCACCCAGTCTGATTCTTTCACTAGTTCAATGATTCCAGCTTCTAGAAATTTATCCTACTCTTTGCACACCTTCTCCTTATATTTGGGATTTTGACGGTAGGGTCACTTTTTGACAAGCTTTGTATCAATATTTAAGGTGATCTTCATTACACCTAGATCCCTACTATTCCATATAGATCTGAGAACTATGTAGGAAACAAGTCCTGATATTCACGTAGTAGTTCTGCAACTTTATCAACTATATCTTTATCCCAATAATCACCTATCTTCGCAAACTTAGATTGCACGTCGAATCTAATGTTCACTTGCCTAGTTTTCAAAGGTTTTCTTGTATGAGGGTTTGCTTCTTTGGGCCCTTCAGCCTCGCACTATCCCTTGGTTTCTGGAATGTTGATATTTTGTGGATCCTCTTCTTCTTCAATAGTCATGTTGTAGCATTCTAATGCATGGCATAGTTGTGTATTCCAAGCTAGGTGAACCCATTGTACCGGCTCCTCTAGTGTCCTGAAGATTGCGGCCTTGATTTCCTGGAGTGCTTCATGAATGCATGTAAATCCGTCCTCAAAAATGAAATTTAACAAAAAACTTTCCCTCAGTATTTCCCATTCGATCACCCATGGTGTAGATCCATTTCCAAGTACCAGTTCAATGGAATAGTATATAGAGTATGACAAAAGATATGTATCCATTCCGGTTGAGGCTCCGCTCCCCAAGATTTAGCCCATCATGCCAAGTGCCCTTGTGGGTCATCCTTTTTGTTGTATTTTCTGGTCACAAGAGTATTGTCATATCCAAAACTTAGCTTCATCATTCACTTGTACTCCTTCTAGTCAGCGAAGCTATCCTTATGCATACCCCACCAACGAGAAGACGTAGCGTGCAGTGCCAGATCAAGAGCCTGGAACCAATGTTCCTCTAGCACCTCCTTTTTAAACTTATCTAGAAACAGACTAACATCATGTAAGCCATCATAATGAGGAAGACTTCTTATCTCCATAGATACACACCGAAGTGATTTTGTCATCATATTGCAATGCAACGTGGAAACTTCGTGCAACCTTTTCTACCAGTGCTTGATTTCTTCATCTTAATCCAAAGTACAAGAGCTATATTTATCCCATGTAATTCATCCATCTATAGTGGGTTTGATCCAATCTTCATCTCATGCAGTTATTTATATATTTTGTCCAAGTTGTCATCCTCTTCTTAGTCGTGGATTGGTTTAGTGTAGTGTGCTCCCTTAGCAAGATCCTGTGGTACAATAACTCGTAGCACCTTCCTTTCAAATGTCATCCTTTACTTCTTCAAGTTTATTACGACATCCATGTTGAAGGCCAAATTAATTCCCAATAGCAAAAGTTAAGGATTGTTGTCATCGACTATTTCAATTACTTGAAAGTCGGCTAAAGCACTTGCTCCCTCAATGTCTACTATTACCCTATACATGCGCCCCATAGGAATGATTTTCTATTGATTGGCCATGCATAGCTCTATAGGAGACCACTATAGTGCAGGTCTCCACATTCTTTCCCATGTCTGGTTTGGCAACCCATTCACATCAGATCCTAGATCCATGATGAGTTGATCCATTGCATACTCTCCAATCTACATGATCAACCTCATCTCATGCCTTATCCACTTCTTATGTTTACCCAGTTTCCTCATAGTGCACTTTTCGGGAGGAGTCTTGATTTTACTTGTACAATTGTTAATAAGCTCCTAAAGTCTTACTACTATCTTCCTATCTCGCAACAACTTCATACAGGTTTTTAGAAAAGTAGCCAATAGTGAGGGATCGACGTCCTGCACTTCATTATTTCCAATCTATTTCTCCTAACTTCCCGATGTAGAAGCCTCAACAAAGTTCTTCTTGGCCTCCATACAAGTTTCTTTACCCTTGTTGAGATCAAATCCAATCTCTTTTTCGGTACCTTACACACCCAATCTTTGGTTTCTGGCAGCTTTCCCTTATCTTATCCTATGGAAGTACCACTTCGTGTCATGATATTCATGATATGGTATTATTTGCATGACTCAGCTCTCATCATTTGTATATTTTGTGTGGAAGTATATGTATTTTTATCCTACATCTTGGCTATCAACAGCGGGTAATATTCAATCACATGTTCAAACTGTCTACAATATTGATAGGATGGATGTGACGGGTTCTGACAGTTTAGTGCAAAATGTCCACCTTCTCCATAGTTGTAGCAAATAACTTGTTTGTGACCTCTTCTAACCCCTCCTCCTCTTCCTCTTCCATGGCCCTGGAATCTTCCACATGCCACACCTGGGCCCTGATCTTGAGGCCAATTTTTTTCCTGCATTCGATATGTAGGGGTTCGCTCCATCATTAATTCATAGCTTCGGTAGTTTCAATCATCATGTCCAACTGAATTATAGAAGGTACAAAACAACTGTTTGCACAAAATTTTGCAAGAGGTGACAATGGTCAGTTGCCTATTTCCCAACTATTTTGTAGATATCACACCATAAGGGTACTCTTGCACCTAGCCCCACAATGTTCTCTAGCTTTAATGGTACAGGACCTACTCCAATCAAGTAATTCTGATAAACATGGTAGTGATCCTTATCATGTCCCTTGTATTTTCTTTCCCAACCTTCAAGCTCTGCAATTCCATGTGCAAGCTTGCCAGCTGCAACTGAATTTGTTGTACTCCAACATTCGTATCCAACACTTGCAAGGCTTCCAACCTCATTGCGATCTCCACAACCTCTGCTTGCATTCCCATCTTCTATGGTGATAATGGTAATGTTAGATGCGGCAACGCTGAAGCAACCTCATTGCAATCTCCACAACCTCTGCTTGCATTCCTATCTTCTGCTGTGATAACGGTAATCTTAGATGAGGCAAAAATGAAGCAATGTGCCAACCTCTATGTTGATCATCTGTGATGTTCATATTAGCCTGCCAGATCACACATTTTATCCTCTAATCAAAATCCCACGAGGAATCATTTACCCTCTGTTGTATTTCCTTAAGCTCGGTTATAGACTACACCTGAGACTTAGGCTTTTTAAATTCATTTTTCAGAGCCTGCTGAGTCTCTACCATCATTTCTCTGGGTCTATCTATATAGAACTTGATGTACAAAGTCAATGCTTTAAGCATTGTGACCAGCTACACTTTCTTAATATTATCATCTGTAATCTGTTGTGTTGTCCATACAACATCCATGAAAAACCAGAACTGTTCACAGTCTTCGCTTCCCACCTCTTTGAAGATCGACATCTTCATTGCGTTCACCATGTTGAATGGTTGATGCGGAGGTGGAGGTGATGATGGAGTGGATGAATGGGGTATCCCCGGGATACCCTCGTTGACTGTTTATAGCGCACTTCCTGATTTCCTTAGAATAGTCCCTTCATCGTCGCTATCAGATGATACTAACAACAGAATATATTCAGAGCTTGATTCTTCATTCCTTCTGAAGGGTTTTCCACTTCGCGTATTCCCAAACATCAATGTGATAGCATAACCCATTTCTCACACAACAATATCTTAATCCAGGTTTTCAAATATCTTAAGTACTTACCTCTTGGTCCCTTGAAGAATCTTTGTTTTGCTTCGCTATAACTGATGCTCATACTGATTGTGAGATCAATGATGAATCCTCCTAAGATATGATCAATCCAGTGATCGACGGCCCGTACAGTGTTATTTTCTAAAGCTTCTAAGCACTTCCCCAGTTCTGGGGTCCACAGAATAGGGTCGTCAAGTCTCCATCTACCTTGGCTATCTGCTAATATGAAAAGCCACTCATGCAATTCACAAGGAAAGAAACAAAATAAGGCTTCAGTCTCATCTATGTATAGGTATCTATTCAGCCATTGTTCCTTAGATAACCATGGGTTTCTTTTTTCTTAAGCTGCAAATGCGTGCAACTTCCAATTAATCCACTTTTCGATTTCTTTGTTAGTAGGAAACCACTTAATTGACATCACACATTCCTTAGACATATCCCGGTCCCAAAAATGGAACCATTTGTTGTCTTGATGGGGCCTAACCCAGGTTCAACATTATCCATGCCAACCAACAAAACCCTGATGGCTGGCCCTTTCAGAAACAACCTATGTAGCACAGGTTGCAGCCTCACTCGAAGCAGTATTAGGGGACGATAGAACTATGTTTCTACATCCAGAGGCCTATGTGATGGGTTCCTGCAATCCTTATGGCTGAGATCTACCTTCACATACCTTTAAGCCTTCCGAACCTATATTTACTATAAAAGCATTTAAACAACTTCTATATCTTTGCGACGGTTCCTAATTATACTTAACATGCTTAAATACTACATATCTACTAGTTTGGCGTAGAAAATAAGCATTAATTCATGTCAATCATAATATAGAGTGAAGATACATAAACTTCCTAAGTAATAAATAAGGCACAGATGCATCGGAATTGGCTCAAAACTATCTTTATTAAGTATATTCAATTCAATACAAACTTCCTTTCTTTGCAGACTCAGTTGTAGGGGGCCGCTCACTCAGCGTGTAGACTTACCAAGGTATCTGTGCACTTAGATGCAGAAGCCTTCCCCTTTCGCCTAAGTACAAGAAACAAACATTTCCTACCTTAACACTTTTCCCTTACAACGATTCTTCACAAAATGTTACTTTTTTAGACTCACTATGAATCATTTATATATAACATTTTCTTTACAATACCATGGTCCGCGGACCCTGGGTGGGTGTCAAAACCACTCTATCACTTACCCACCTAAGGGACTAAAGCCCCTTTAACTCATAATAGCCTCATGCTACAAAATTGAACAAAACTTGACCAAAATGATTGCAAGGACCCTATCCCAACAAACACCCTCACGAAACGTTTAATAAAATAGACATTTGCTGGTTTTTCCCTTTGGTGTTTTCATAGTATATCATTTTCCTTTGATGTGTTTTTCAATTATTATATTCTAATGATGTTGCTTCCTTGCATAACATTGACACTTACATCATCAAATATGTGATTAAATAGCCTAATTAAATGGAAAATGACACTCATGTAATGTTACAAGTGGGAGCTTTATGTTAATATGCTACAGCAATTGTTATTACGTTATGTGACTCACTATTACATTTATAAATTTAGTTTATGTAATGGAGATGACTTTATCTAATGTTCAATTAAGGCACATGGAATAAGGTATTTGGAATGTTACATGCTAGTAAATTCCATAAAAAAATTATAATCTTATGTCCTTTTACAAGAGGTTTACTGTTGGATGTTACAAGTAGCAAATCTAGGTTGCAACACTGGTGCCTTTTGGGAAACTATGAATAGAGAAGAAGTGGAGGTATGATGATTTTGGATATAATCTCAAGTGTGATCTTGTTGATGCCTCGAAAATCGCTGCATCAACATGAGGGAAAACCACTTGGTCCAGACCTTAAAGTAGCTCATTTTCCGTTTGGTGTGGTGGCTTCAACTGGATATAATGGGACTAGTTTCCCAATGATATATAAGTGGGATGGCTAAGTGATTAATCTATCCCACGAAGTCTTTCTCCTAGTCCAATTTTTGATGGTTCCTATTGACAAGTAAACATATATATTATTTACTCATAATAAAAATATTCATTCATATGATAATTACTTTGTTCAAGTAGTTGACCAAAGTAATAATTAAAACGTTATCACACTAATCGTTATATATCACTGACACACACACACACACACACACACACACACACACTCTTAAACATTCAACAGCGATAAGTCAAAGAATTACTGTAAGAACATATACATATATCAATAATAGCAAAATAAATAAATTTTGATTCACATAAAAGCATGAAGCAAAAACACAGATATTAGTACTGTATGCATTTGAGTCTCCTCCGATATGAATCGCATTCAGATCCTGCCTTTTAACTTGGAAATACTTTCACAAGAAGCAATAGTGCATATCACATAAAAACATTCTTTATCAAAACTTAGAATTTAGGTCCCGTATTTATAGAAATAAATATATCGGAAGCACAGTAGTGCAACTTTTGATCAAAGTCTTAATACAAAAATTTGAGGACCCTTTCTAAAAACATGAAAGGGTCTATAAATACTACTTAAAGTAACAAACTATGAAAGAAATATGCTATGCACTGGTATAGCTAAATCACAAAAATGTGAGAATATTCCTGAAATATGCATGCTACGGTCGGTCAAAAATGGTTCACTGTATTGGCTGATCATCTTGTGATTGGAGTTGACAAATGGTGAGCATCGACTGAAGTTCTGGTGGATGACTCATGCGTGAGTGTAACTGAGCGGTGTATGTGCCATCATTAAGTTCGGGAATGATGTGGCCAATTGCATCGGTGAGGCATTTCGTTGCTGTCCATTGACTATATGGTTTGAAAAGGAAAAAATAAAAGGTTTCCCATGTTAAACTTTGAATACCTGCGATCAATTTTTCCCTCTACTCTAGCTCCTTTTTCCACATCTGTTTTAATGCTTTTACTAGTGGATTTTTTCCTGGAGAACACTTTGTTATTAAATTTGATAAATAGAGACTGTTATTAATTAATTCAACCAGGTTGCTTGTTGTTTATCTGCATCTTGATGTTGCTCTTTCAGCCTTCATTAGCTGAGATTTCCATTCAGTAAATAGAATTTCTTTATGCTATTCCTCGATTTGTGGTAGATTAGCAGCTTTTCCCTCTTTAGTTTCTTGCCAAGAGAGAAAATTTGTTAATATTTCATCTACTCTTTCCAATTCTATCGCATCTACTAATTTGTTAACCATGGATGATGAAATTTCACACAGAGGAAGAATCCGTGAGATATTATGACATAGTAAGCTCCACTATCTAGACAATGCCCTGGTAATTTCTAGAGCCTCAGATTTGAATTCTCCCATTTGTGGATATTCTTTGAATGGTTCTATTTGAACTATCAGGTGAGTTATTTGTTCTTCCTTTGATTTACTCAACTGTTCATTTAATAACTGTAACTTGCTCAATGCTTAGGATAACTCTTGTTTCTTATGAATTGCTTGCTCATCAATGCTTTTCTTTTCTTCGAGCAATTTCTCATTCAAATGGTCATTTAGTTGCTTTTGGACTGCTAATTGTTGTTCCAGCTATTCTATCTTCTATTGTTTCTCCTGTGCCTGTGCTTCTAGCAAAACAATTACTTGGTCTTTTTCTTTTAGTAAATTACTGGCATCTAATGCTTTATCCATTGTGGCCGTTGTGTATGCTCCAACATACTGAGAAAGTTTGGTGAGATCTTCAAAAGGATTAATTTCCTCTCTTCATACCACATTCATCATCTCCATTTGTGAAGTCAAAAGAGGAGGGTGATCAATTTTCCTCTTTTTCCTGTGTATTTTGATTACATCCCTATGCTTAGGGCTGTAGAAGACATCTAATGGTGGTATCTCTTCTATGTGTAAAACAATTTCATCGGAGGGCTTTTCAGGGATTATTTCTACGTCCTTATGGATCATGGGTGGGCCGCTTGTTCCTTCAGTTGGAACTATATTGATTACTGATTTCTTAGTAGTGGTTGCCTCGGGTGTACTGAAAACTTGAATGCTCTCAGTCTTACTAATAATGGAATCAAATTGTTGCCATTCCTTGATTAGTTTAGGATAAACATAAATTCTTGAATCAAGGGGTCCACTACTTGTTTCTTGTCTCTGCTCCTGCTCTGGAAACTTTCCCTTTCCGGGAACTTTCTCCACTACAGGAGTATTATCGACAGCTTGTTGTTTACTTTGACTTTGTGGTTGAACTGTTGGGGTTGTAGCTAATAAATCTAAAGGCAGAGTTTGCAATCTCTGGGCTCTAAGCCTATTGAATTTTTCTAGTCCCTCTTCTCCATATTTGATACTAGCCATTCCTTTAACTTGATAAAATATTTCAGCTGAAGCAAACAAATCATCAAATTTATCTTCTTCATGATCAAATCTGGTAAGTTTAGCTTGAGAAGTAACGTTATAGGAAACCTTCTTTTGGTCATATTTCCTATTCGGAATGGTTGCAAGATTTAGCATCTAAATCTTCTCTTCCTCTTTCTTTGCATGTTTATAATCATGTAAGGTAGAAACACCACACAGTAGGGGGAATGTAGGCCACATATGTTTCTTGGAATCCCTCAGGGTTTTTGACATTCCTTCAATTATTATCTGATATGCTAACTCTCGGGCTAACAGTTTATCAGGAACATATAGAGGAAGAACATTGGATTTGGTAAGACTGCCCACTACTATTAGGTCAATTGCTGCTTCCTGAGATATCCTAGGGGCAGGCGTATTGAAGATAGAATAATATATAGGTAGGACAAAACCATTGGAAATTCTGTACAAGTGATTCTTATAGTGGGCCTTCCACAACTATTTGTGATAGATATGAATAGGATTAGGATCTTGGGAAGTCCAATTCCATCCAAGTATGGGGTATTCAGAATTAAAACAAATGATTTCAAGAATATATGCACTGTAGTAAAAAGGAGAAATGGTCAGGGAAGTTGTATACGCTTTCCTTCTGTATTCTAGTATCTCAGTGGCTATTCTATTAGATAGAATATTTTTCCAATCCATAACATAACCATGAATCACAGCTTCCATTAATGGGACCATATCTATAGTAAATCTTGCAGAATCATGTTGTCCCCATAGTCTACACATCATAGTGTCAGCATAGAAATAAGGAGAGGCTAATGAGTCAACAGAATACTTAATTGATGACTCGTGCTTATGTTTATTCGGGAAATGCCTCCACTATCTAATCGGGTCCAATTCTAAGTCATTTTCTTTTGCGAATGCTTCCATAAATGCCTTGTTATAGCGCTTCTCGGGTGGAGGTAGATGGTACATTTGCCTGAGATCTTCAAGTTTAAATGACCCGAATATTCTTCCATCAACTGTGGAAAATGTTCGGTCTGCAGTAGGGATTTTATCGACGACCCATCTAACCACATCAGTGTATGGCAAAATTTTGGCCCGCGCTACTATCCTGTGAAGGTATGAACAAGGAAGTTCTTTGAGAGTTCCTTTTGATTTGCTAGTGGAATCGGCTGTGGCTTCCTCTTCCAGTTCTTCGGGCTCTTCTAATTCTATCAAATTGTAGATACTTTCCCACCTCGCATTTCCCAGACCGAGGGATGTTTTATCAAATATTAGTCCCTTCTTGCTCAGTTCTGGTTCTTTAACTATAGGAGGTGCCTTGGGATTCTTAGATTTCTTCCCCATCTTCTCTGAATTCATGAGTTCAAAGAAACTCTACACATAAAATTACAAACCGTAACGCAAGGATATTTCTGCTGAAAGCCAATATGAAAATGAACATAATTAAGGCAATTGACATATGATAAGTCAGATGCAATTAAGAACCATCACAAGTGAAGTCCTTGAAGGATTCACTCTTAACTGTGAAATTAATAACCGTTCAATCTGCCAATAGTACTGAATAAATACCATAAATATTCGTCGCATCGATCATATATGAATTATTATCCTAAGCGTGTCTTTGGATTTCCCCGATCGGCAATAAATCACAATGAGAGTTTCCAAAGGGTAAGGCTTCATCACTTGAAACAAGTATCTCCGATTGCAATAAAGTAATATTATAATAAGGCAGGGTATGTTTTTATTAAATTGGTTTGATTTATTAATTTTTTGTTAGACTTATGTATGCAAACCATTTTCACGAATGATTTATTCTTGATATATGTGCCTTATTTATTAATTGCAATCGGGGGTTCGTCTTGTGCTTTAGTTCTTTGTCATATGATACCTCCGATTTCCGATTGCGATTACCTTTATTGGATCAGAGGATTTTATGAGGACCTTTTTATGTGTATCCCTTTATCATTGCGATACGAGATCTCCAATCACTTTATCGCAATGTAGAATTATTTATAATGTTTTTCAAAGGAACACTTTATACTTTATTCAAAAAGCTTTACAAAATGAATTACTTACATTGGGCCTTTCGAAAAAGGTTTTTCTTATAATGAGGTCAATACCAGTTTTATTTATGAAATCACAAATCTCACTAAGTTTATTTAAAAAGGGACCCATTTCTTATTAAAAGTTTTGTGTAAAAGTTTTTTAGAAATGGGGGGTTGTTGTACAACACAAGAATTGGCAATTC
>APFE030705840.1:189669-211804 GCA_000404065.3 Pinus taeda
TATTGTTGAGAAACAATGGAAAAACCCTTCACATTCCAAAACCTAACCCTGGAAGATGAAACACCAAATTGTGGGCCTTGTTTTTGGGTAAGTTGGTACATCAACTTCCCGGGGTCGTGAATTGGTCGTCTTATCTCCGTTTGACATGCATGATAGCCCGTTGGAAATATCTCCCTAAGGACTACGATGGAAAAGACGATTTTTTTTAACAGAAAAGTCATTGGCGGTAGATTTTCCAAAAAACGTCGTTTAGGGCCTCAAAATGGCTCTGGAAGTTTAGGACCCAAAAAACTGCTAAAAATAGTAAACTGTGCTATAATTAAGGAAACTGAAAGAACTGAAAGAAGCACTAGAGGGGATACACGTGGAATTAGCGGGTGGCCACCAATATCCACCTGGATCATTTGAAGGAATTTCTTCTACCCACTTGTTAAAGTAATCTGCGGCTGTAAGGATGTACCTGTGCTATTTGGATGAACGTGGAATAATTTCTCCAATGATATCCAATCTCGATTGTTCAAAGGGTTGCTCAATGTTGTCTGGTTGCAAAGGAAAAGCTGGCTTCCTTTGTCTTCCACTAGTAGTTTGACATGTTCTGCATTTCCTTACATACTCATGAGTATCTTTGAATAAGGTGGGCCAATAATACCGAGCATGAATAATTTTGTGAGCTATTGCATCAGCTCCAAAATGTCCTCTTGCTGGACCATCATGTAATTCCTACAAGACCTTCTGCGCCTTAGTTTTTCTAATCATCTTAACAAAATCAAATCATAATTCCTTCTAAACAACACATCATCAACAATAATAGAGTTTTTTTCTTTCAGTCTTATGGCATGTTTATTTTTATAAGAAAGATTAGAAGGACCATATCCATTTTTCAGATAAAATATCAAATCTGCATATTGGGATTCAGGATTGATGGTACTTATCTCCTTGATTTCTTCAATATTGTTGGCACCTTCATGTTCCTGAATATTAGAAGCTCCGGCTAACAACCTGCAAAAACCTTGACCTTTGACAATCTTTGCTGGTCTAATGTCCAAATCATATTCTTGTAATTTCGTAACCCAATTTGCTCTTTTTTCTCCCAATTCCCTTTGCACTAGTAACTGTCTTACTGGTGAAAAATGTACTATTACTTTTGTGTGAGTCTTTAAGATAAAGGGCCTAAAGTGTTTAATGGCTTTGAATACAACAAAGCCTTGCTTTTCAACTTCAGAGTAATTAAGCTCAACACCTTCAAGATTTGAACTATAAAATGAGATTGGTTCTTCTAAGTTTTGATCATTGATTTGTGTCAATACTGCTACATAAGATGAATTAGATGCTAGAGTATATAAAATAAAATGATTTGAAAAATTGGGAGTGTTCAATGCAGGAGCATTTATGATTGCTTGCTTAATTGAATCAAAAGCCTCATTTTCTATATGTCCCCATTTAAACACTGATTTTTTCTTGATCATGATTTGTAATGGTAAAACAATCTGTGAAAAATCTGGAACAAATATTTTTACAAAATTTATTTGACCTAAAAATGATTGCATTTATTTTTTATTATGTGGAAATGGAATATCAGAAATCTCTTTGATTCTATCTGGATCGATATAAATACCATCTTTTGAAACAATGAACCCCAAGAGTTTATGTTTGTCAAGAGAAAAAAATGACTTCTTAGGATTCAGTGAAATCCTATACCTTTTTCAACATTCAAAGATTTGTTTCAAATCATGTAAATGAATTGCTCTTTTCGTAGAGAAGACAGTAATGTCATCCAAATAGGCAACTACTAATTTATTATTCAAACCTTTGAATGCTATATCCATTGCCATTTGGAAGGTAGCTCCAGCATTAATTAAACTGAAAGGCATTTTTTGATAGGCATAAGTTCCACACTTAGTTCTGAAAGTAGTCTTCAGTCTGTCATCGGGGTGCACCAAGATTTGGTTATACCATGAAAAACCATATAAGAAAGACATTAATTCAGAACCAGCTACTGAATGTAGAGTTTGTTCCATTGTTCGTAGTGGGAAGTTATCTTTTTGACTTGCCTTATTAAGATTTCTGAAATGAATGCAAATTCTAATGTCACCATTCTTCTTTCTCATAGGAACCAAGTTGGACACCCAATTTGAATGTCTAACAGGAAAAATTATCTTAGCCTTCAAGAGTTTGTTTAACTCAGCTTTTATTTGATTTTCAAGGTTCGAATGAATTTTCTTTAATTTCTGTTGTATTAGTTTTTCTTCGGATATCATTGGAATTGTATTCTCTATGATAGAAATATCGTATGTTTTCAAGTCATCATAATTCCAAGCGAAGACATTTTTATACTTATTCAATAATATGATAAATGCAAATCTTTCTTCGGAAGTAAGTCCTAATCCTAGATTGATATTTTGTGGCTTGGCTTCTGTGCCAAGATTTATTAATTAAAATCTTAAAGTAGAACTTTGAAGCTTTGAATTAGTGACTTGTTTAAACCTATCTTTGATGTCATAAAGGTCTTAAAGTTTGACCACTGGTTTTGGTATTGAATTTTCTTCAAGTTTTTGCTTCATTTAAAGATCATGCTCACTTTCATCAATAATTTGATCATCATAGGATTTATAAGAAGTTAAGAAATTTAAAATGTCGTCGTCATGATTGAATACTCGCCAGTTAGTGACATTATCAGGAACCGATAGTCTGAAAATTAACTCTACTGAAAATATTTTGGGACTGTAATCTTCATATGGAAGGAGCTTAGAAGCAACATTGGCTAGTAAATTTGTTGCTACATTCTGAGATCTAGGAATGGGAGAAATATTAAATGCTAGAAAATGAGATACAAGGTCTTGTACCAAGGATTGATAATGTTTAAGGTGACTAGAAAGGAAATGTATAGTATTTTGGACTTTCTTTATAACAATTTCAGAGTCACTGAACACTTTTAAATATTGCACCTTAAGACCTATTACTTTGTAAAGTCCTTGAATCAAGGCTCATATTCAGTAGTATTATTTGTGCACTGAAATTCTAATCTACATGATAGCATAGTCTTTTCTCCTTTAGGACTAATTAAAATACATCATGCTCCTGTACCGTCATTAGATTTAGACCCATCAAAATATAATGACCAAAATAAAGGTTTATCTACAGTTTTATTTACAATTTCCTCAGCAATTTTAACACATATTGATGTATCTGTTTGGGAAAAATTTTCAATTTGAGATGTGAAATTATTAACTAAGAAAGGTGATGATTGAGCACTAAAGTTACCAAATAATGATTCAGATGAGTAATTACCAAGAATATTATTGTTGAATGCTATAGGCTGGCTTTCTTGTTCAAACTCTGTTACAGTATGAGTCATATGCTTCTCCCGATCAATCTTGATCTAATTTGGATTCCCTATAAAGGGAAGCCACATGTGAGACTAATCGGTAGAAATGTAACCATGAAGTTTCTCAGACCAGTCTCAGCTTAAAATCAAACCATAAAACTCAAGAATATTAGCAATTAATATATCAATTCTCTAAACTACTCTTCGATCAACTAATAACCTAATGGTAACTGAGTTGATTTCTCCCAATACTTGGACCTTAGTTGTATCCAACTAGAAAATATGCGCTATAGACTTTTGGGGTTCAATATTCAGTTTAGAACAAACTGAAGCTCACATTATATTTGATGAAGCCCCTGAGTCTATCAAGCAATTGTGCAGATTTCTGTTATAAATCTCGTACGTCAAGAGAAAAGGAGTACGAGAATTTGATCTATCTCTGATTATAACAACATCAGTAGCTTATACTCTACCAGCTGGTGGCTTACCTGTCTCATTAGTAGCTTTGGACAATACAACATTTGGAAGAGGAGAAGAAGGTACTGCATTTAATTCATTGAGCAACAATTTTTGTTGATGTTTGAGCTTACTAAGCTCAAATATAGTGATATTTTCTCTTGTTTTCTTCATGTCCTCAATTATGTTGTAATCCATAGAGTCTGCAACTACTAATGTTTTAGATAATGAAGGTGGATTGGAAGCTAAAGGCTGATTTTGAGTAGGCATCGCTGTAGACTTTTTTGTGGGAACCCTTTCTTTAGTAGTAGTACCCATGTTCTTTTTCTTTTTAGTCGCTTGAATAGGTTCAAGAGTTCCTTTACTCCTCGTACTTACTGGAAAATCTTCTTGTTCATTTTCAGTATCGGGATTGGGCAAAATGACGTCCCACATCCCATGACATTCTACAACTTCCTCCCCTTTAGTTTATTCAAATGATAAGACTGTATCTTCCTCTTCATCGTTCTCAGGTTCTGATTTTGGTTTCTTAAGGTTTCTAAATGGCTTCTTAGTTGAGGTCTCAGTTACTTGTTTCTTAATTTCTACCATTTCATTTGAGATATTTTTTAGAAACTTTTGGAGACCTTCTATATCATATGGATCTTTAACCATTTTCCTCTTTGAATCATCTTTGAAGGTAACTTTTTTAGATTTTCATTCTTCAAGAGCGGCTTTCTTTTCTAAGGTGATGATACGTTTTTCCATAGCAATTGCCTCTTTCATATTCTCTGCTAAAGTAGGCTTTGCAACTATATCCACAATGATAGCTATGTTTGAAGGTAAGGCCGATATGTACCATTCACTTCTAACCTCTTCACTAGGTTTTGGTGCAGAAGGAATCTTATTTAAGAGTTTATTAAATCATGAATTGAACTCTTTTATAGGCTTTCTAGATTTCGTTTTAAGATTTGAGAGATCATTGATTAACATCGCTGTGGACCTGTCATCACCAAATTTAGTTAAGAACTGCTCTTGGAAAATATTCCAACTAGTAATGGATCCTGATGGTAACGAAAAGTACCAAGACCCGACTGATCCTTGTAGGGCATACGGGAAAAGCTTAACAACCACGTCTTCTTCAATAACCCCTTTTAAATTGACTGACAACATAAAGTTGTTTATGTGTTCATCTGCCTCTATGCCTGCATCTGGGTTGAATTTTGGTAACCATTTCTTGGGATGAGCTGGCAATTGATTCAAAGGTGCAGGCATTGTGACTACACCAGGATTGTTCCATGGGTTCTGTGCCATTGTTGAGCTACTAATGGATGATAGCGCAGGTGAAGTTCCAAGGGGTTGAGAAGGAGAGGATATTAAAGTTCGAGGTGGTTAAGAAGTAGATGTTGAAGCTCTAGTACCCTGTTGAATTACAATCTCGAGTGGGGAAGTGGATGATTGACTTTGCAATGGAGAAGATGAAATGGATGATGATGATGAGAGAGTTTTACTATTAGACCCTTTAGTTGTCTTCCTTGCTCTTTTTCTTTTAGGCAAAAGGAATTCAGTAGGTTCAATACCAAGCTTTTCACTCTGAAGTCTGGTGAGCGGATGAGAGGGAATGAATTACGAAGTCACACTACCTTGAAATAACTCAGATTTCTGTGGTGATATTGAGAATCCTTGAAGTTTATGAATTAGAGACTGTACTTCAGGAGATTCTAGAGTTGATTTATCTGAGATGTTTTGGGGTTCAGTGATGTTTGTTGTTTTCTCAACTTCTCGCTTAAAAACTAGAGATTTAGCATGCGAGGGAGAAGTCGGAGGTGAGGTGGAGGGAGAATTACTCTCAGCATGGATTATAGATTTGGATTTTCTCACTAGTCACATTTGAAGCCCTCCTTATAGCACCAAAAATGTTTATGCCTCGAAAATCGCTGCATCAACATTGGGGAAAACCACCCGGTCTGGACCTTAAAGCAGCTCCTTTTCCATTTGGTGTGGTGGCTCTGACTGGATATAATGGGACCAATTTCCCAATGATATATAAGTGGGATGAATAAGTGATTGATTTATAGTATCTAATGGGAATGATGAATGATCTATTTTAAAATGCAACAATATAAAAGTGACTAATCTATCTCGGGAAGTCTTTCTCCTAGTGCAATTTTTGATGGTTCCTATTGACAAGTAAACAGATAGATGATTTACTTACAAATAAAAATATTCATTCATATGATAATTACTTTATTCAAGTAGTTGAAGAAAGTAATAATTAAAACGTTATCACACTAATCATTATATATTATTGACACAGATATATATGAAAGATAACAACTCTTAAACATTCAATAATGATAATTCAAAGAATCACTGTAAGAACATATACATATATTAATAATAGCAAAATAAATAAATGTTGATTCACATAAAAGAATGAAGCAAAAACACAGATAGTAGTACATATGCATTTGAGTCTCCTCCGATATGAATCACATTCAGATCTTGCCTTTTAACTTGGAAATACTTTCACAAGAAGAAATAGTGCATATCACATCAACACATTCTTGATCAAAACTCAGAATTCAGGTCCAGTTTTTATAGAAATAAATATATCAGAAGCACAATAGTGAAACTTCCAATCTAAGTCTTAATACAAAAATTTGGGGACCCTTTCTAAAAACATGAAATGGTCTATAAATACTACTTAAAATAACAAACTATGAAAGAAATATGCTATGCGCTGGTATAACCAAATCATAAAGATGTGAAAATCTTCTTGAAATAGGCATGCTGCAGTTGGTCAAAAATGGTTCACTGTATTGGGTGATCATCTTGTGATTGGAGCTGACAAATGGCGAGCATCGGCTGAAGTTTTGGTGGATGAATCATGCGTGAGTGTAACTGAGCAGTTTATGTGGCATCATTAAGTTCGGGAATCATGTGGCCAATTGCATCGGTGAGGCATTTCATTACTGTCCACTGACTATATGGATTGACAAGGAAAAACGAAAAGGTTTCCCATGTTAAACTTTGAATACCAGTGATTAATTTTTCCCTCTTCTCCAGCTCCTGTTTCCACATCCGTTCTAATGCTTTTGCTGGTGGAAGTTTTCCTGGAGAACACTCTGTTATTAAATTTGATAAATAAAGAATGCTATTAATTAATTCAACCAGGTTTCTTGTTGCCGATCTGCATCTTGATGTTGCTCTTTCAGCCTTCATTAACCGAGATTTCCATTTAGTAAATAGAATTTCTTAATGTGATTCCTAGATTTGTGGTAGATTAGCAGCTTTTCCCTCTTTAGTTTTTTGCCAAGAGAGAAAATTTGTTAATATTTCATTTGCTTTGTCCAAGTCCAGTCTCGCATCTACCGATTTGTCAACCATGGATGATGAAATTTCACACAGAGGAAGAATCCTGAGATATTATGACATAGTAAGCTCAACTGGCTAGACAATGCCCTGGTAATTTGTAGAGCCTCAGATTTGAATTCTCCCACTTGGGGATATTCTTTGCATTGTTCTATCTGAACTGTTAATTGAGTTATTTGTTCTTACTTTGATTTAATCAGTTGTTCATTTAATAACTGCAACTTACTCAATGCTTGGGATAACTCCTGTTGCTTATGAATTGCTTGCTCATCAATCCTTTGCTTTTATTTGAGCATTGCTCATTCAACTAGTCATTTAGCTACTTATGGATTGCTAATTTTTGTTCCAGTTGTTTTATCTTCTATTGTTTCTCTTGTGCCTGTGCTTCTAGCAAACCAATTTCTTGGTCTTTTTCTTTTAGTAAATTACTGACATCTGATGCTTTATCCATTGTGGTCGTTGTGTATGCTCCAGCATACTGAGAAAGTTTGGTGAGATCTTCAGAAGTATTAATTTCCTCTCTCCATACCACATTCATCATCTCCATTTGTGAAGTCAAAAGATGAGAGTGATCATTTTTCCTCTTTTCCCTTTGTATTTTGATTACAACCCTATGCTTAAGGCTGCAGAAGACATCTAATGATGGTATCTCTTCTATGTGAAACAATTTCATCGGAGGGATTTTCAGGGATTATTTCTACATCCTTATGGATCATGGGTGGGCTGCTTGTTCCTTCAGTTGGAACTATGTTGATTACTGATTTCTAAGTAGTGGTCACCTCAAGTGTATTGAATCCTTGAATGCTCTCAATATTACTAATAATGGAATCAAATTGTTGCCATTCCTTGATTAGTTTAGGATCAACATAAATGCTTGAAAGTCCGATACTTGTTTCTTGTCTCTGCTCCTGCTCTGGCAACTTTTCCTTTTTGGGAGCTTTCTCCACTACAAAAGTATTATTGGAAACTTGATGTTTACTTTGACTCTGTGGCTGAACTGTTGGGGTTGTAGCTAATAAATCAAAGTCAGAGTTTGCAATCTCTCGGCTCTGAGCCTATTGAATTTTTCTAGTCCCTCTTCTCCATATTTGATACTAGCCAATCCTTTAACCCAATAAAATATTTCAGTTGAAGCAAACAAATCACCAAAGTCATCTTCTTCATGATCAAATCTAGTAAGTTTAGCTTGAGAAGTAACGTTATAGGAAACCTTCCTTGGGTCATATTGCCTATTCGGAATGGTTGCAAGATTTAGCATCTAAATATTCTCTGCCGCTTTCTCTGCATGTTTATAATCATGTAAGGTAAAAACACCACACCGTAGGGGGAATGTAGGACACATATGTTTCTTGGAATCCCTCAGGGTTTTTGATGTTCCTTCAACTGTTATCTGATATGCTAACTCTCGGGCTAACAGTTTATCAGGAACTTATAGAGGAAGAACATGGGATTTGGTAAGACTGCCAAAAAACCTTACATAAGTGAATTTCTCCTCTCCAAACCATCTACCCACTGTTGTTAGCTCAATTGTTACTTCCTAAGATATCCTAGGGGTAGGCTTATTGAAGATAGAATAGTATACAGGTAGGAAAAAACCATTGCAAATTCTATACAAGTGATTCATATAGTGGGCCTTCCACAACTATTTGTGATAGATATGAATAGGATTAGGATCTTGTGAAGTCCACTTCCATCCAAGTACGTGGTATTCAAAATTAAAACAAATGATGTCAAGAATATATACACTGTAGTAAAAAGGAGTAATGGTCCGGGAATTTGTATACGCTTTCCTTCTGTATTCTAGTATCTCAGTGGCTATTTTATTAGATAGAATATTTGCCCAATCCATAACATAACCATGAATGCAACTTCGATTAACAGGACCATATCTATAGTAAATCTTGCAGAATCATGTTGTCCCCATAGTTTACATATCATAGCACTAGCATAGCAATAAGGAGAGGCTAATGAGTCAATAGAATACTTACCCAATGATTCATGCTTATGTTTATTCAAGAAATGCCTCCATTGTCTAATCAGGTCCGATTCCAAGTCATTTTATTTTGCAAATGCTTCGAGAAATGCTTTGTTATAGCGCTTCTCGGGTGGAGGTAGATGGTACATTTTCCTGAGATCTTCAGGTTTAAATGACCCAAATATTCTTCCATCAATCGTGGAAAATGTTTGGTTTGCAGTTGGGATTTTCTCGATGACCCATCTAACCACATCAATGTATGGAAAAATTTTGGCCCGTTCTACTATCCTGTGAAGGTATGAATAGGCCAGTGCTTTGAGAGTTCCTTCTGATTTTCTGGTGGAATCGACTATGGCTTCCTCTTCTAGTTCTTTAGGATCTTCTGCTTCTATAAAATTGTAGATACTTTCCTAGCTCGCATTTCTCAGACCAAGGCATGTTGTATTGGATATTAGTCCCTTCTTGCTCAGCTCTGGTTCTTTAACTATAGGAGGTGACTTGGGCTTCTTAGATTTCTTCCCCATCTTCTCTGGATTCATGAGTTCAAAGAAACTCTACACAGACAATTACAAACCATAACACAGGAATATTGTCGCTGAAATCAAATACGAAAATGAACAGAATTAAGGAAATTGACATATGATAAGTTGGATGCAATTAAGAACCATCAAGAGTGAAATCCTTGAAGGATTCACTCTTAACTGTGAAATTAATAACCGTTCAAGCCGCTAATCGTACTGAATAAATACCATAAATATTCATTGCATCGATCATATATGAATGATTATCTCAAGCATGTCTTTGGATTTCCTTGATTGGCGATTGGCGATAAATTGCAAATCGCAATCAGGAGTTTCCAAAGGGTAAGGCTTCATCACTTGAAACAAATATCTCCGATTGCGATAAAGTGATATTATAATAAGGCAGGGTATGTTTTTATTAAATTGGTTTGATTTATTAATTTTTTGTTAGACTTATGTATGCAAACCATTTTAACGAATGATTTATTCTTGAGATACGTGCCTTATTTATTAATCGCAATTCGGGGTTCGGCTTGTGCTTTAGTTCTTTGTCATATGATACCTCTGATTGCCGATTGCGATTGCCTTTATCGGATCAGAGGATTTGATGAGGACCTTTTTATGTGTATCCCTTTATCATTGCGATTCGCGATCTTCGATCGCTTTATCGCAATGTAGAATTATTTATAATGTTTTTCAAAGAAACACTTTATACTTTATTCAAAAGGCTCTACAAAATGAATTACTTACATTGGGCATTTTGATAAAGGTTTTTCTTATAATGAGGTCAATACCAATTTTATTTATCAAATCACAAATTTCACTAAGTTTATTTAAAAAGGGACCCATTTCTTATTAAAAATTTTGTGTAAAAGTTTTTTAGAAATGGGGGTTGTTGTATAGCACAATAGATCCTAACGAGATTACATGATGATATATGTAGTATATTGCATATAATATAAAATGCATGATAGTGTTAATAATTGCATTAAAGAATGATAAGTGTTAATGTTCGCTCTAAGAATAACTTTTTGATGGCATTTATGTCTTTATAAAATATAGTTTGTAATTTTGTTGCATATAATTATTATTATGGACAATCTTGAGCACTAACTAGTGATAGAGTGGATTAACTACCAGTCTTTGCATGCATACTATTATAATAATTCTTAATGGTGAAATTAACGAAAATGACTAAATTTACAATGCACTGCTTATAAAGAATGAATGGATGTATTTTTTTGCGTGATAACAAAATAATGTAGAAGGTGGGGAATGTCCTTGAAGAGAAAAATAGAATGTTTTAAAAGACAATGATAGAACCTCTTTGGATGTTAAAGATAAACAATTATTCAAATGGTAAGACTTGACTATAATGGCTAATTGAGGATTGAGTCCCATCGTGGATTTTGATTGAATTTATGATGGTTGGTAGCATTGATTATTTAGTATTACATGACTAACTATTAAACTCATATGCATCACTTAATTCTTAATTGAATATTATTGTTAAAGTGGTAAACAATGTGATCATGGTAGATTATTCTAGTGGTGATAATAAGCTGTTTGAATTGCTTTTGAATGGCTTCAAAATTGTTACCATATTTGTTATTAAGACTGAAGTACTACTAGTGAATTAGTGCTTTTGTTTGAGTAAATCTCTATATATACTTTTATGCATATAAGAGAAAACTATCATGACCATGGAAATGGATATTTGTTTAATAATGCATACATATGACTGTAAGTTCTTGGAGGTTACAAAGAACTTAAACCATGATAACAATAATGCCTTTAAAGTGATTAATTTAATAGAGATGCATTTTTATGTCAAGGGTTGTGGATTTTCATATAAACTAACATAAATTATAACTTAGTGAATTTTAAATGCATGAGATGAAATAGATTATGTATGTTTGACCAACTTAGTGATAGAACTAGTGGTAATCAAATGTTGTTGACGTTGTTTGTTCAAACTTCACAACTCTACAAGTTGATAATTTAATGATGATGCTAGCTAGTATGCATCCTACACCAAAAAAATATGTTAATTCCATCCTTTATAAATTCATCTAGTGTGTGTGAATACCTGCATTGTGTTTTGGACATATGGTGTCTTCATTATCATCACTAAATGATAATTTAGATGGAATTTGAATAGGTTGGCATTACTAAGTTGTTTAACCAAGAAAAGTTTGTGTGATTGGCTTGATTTACTAATGATGCATAATTATTGTTGATTAGATACATATGCATAACAAAATTTAATTTTTCATGAATTATAAATATGGGAATGTCAATGATTGGATTAGAATGGCTATATCTTTTAAAGAGGTCTTATTTCCTTAACTATCGTTGGAAAACAACTTCATTGAAACTTTGTTTTAAATTTCCTTGGATGTAGCATATCGAAAATTTATCCTTAATTGTTATTATTACTTTTAATGCATGGGAATGGTTAGTGAAAAATCAACAAGAATAATACCTTTCTACATTGTTGAAATATTGAGAATATCGATGCATGTGAAAGTGAAACAGATTTTGAATGTATTTGATAAAATGTTTTGTGAATAATAATATTTTGTAGAAGGTATGGTTTTAGAAAAAGCAATTGTGACTAATGTTTCTAGTGTGTTTGAGCAAGGATAGCTTAATGGTAGAATAGTAATGTCACTAAAATTTCAGTACCACAGAATATGAGAATCAGTGAAAGGTAAAATGTTACAATGTGATTAGAAAATGAAAAAGTGAAGGTATAATGTTTATCATTAGAATATGCAAGATATGATAATGTTTTCTAAATTTTATGTTGATTATTATGTGGAAAATTTGAAATAAATACCACCAATATGAAATGAGATGCCAATCACGATCTCCTGATAAATTCACTTTTACAAAACTATGGGGTCCATGGGGAGGGTCAAGTATGAATACATGATGTACATAAATGTTCCTCTTTCTTTAATGTTAAATGCATGTGGCCAGTTATCTAAATTATAGTGGGAAAAAGGTGCTAAAAAGTAATTTCACAACTCAGACAATCATAGGAAAGTTGGAAGGCCCAAGGAGGGCCTTGGGAAGAGGTAGTTTCATACCCAGATTTCCTCTCCCTAGAGATAAATGATCTCAGTAAGGGAAAAATGTTGGCCAAGATGGTGAGAGGGGAAAAGCCTAAGGTAACCTTGTTGGTTTTGGATCCTATTGGATGATGCCAAAAATAGTTAGTTGTTGAGCTAAACCTTCTAAGGACAGAACATTATCAGAGGAATAGACATGAGATTTCCAAGAGGAATCTTGTGTTGAACCTAGTGTGGTCATTGTCAAGTAACTATCTCGCATGTGAAATTGGCTCAATCTGGTTGTTAAAACTAGTTCTCATTGGTTGGGAGGAGAACTATTTTTCTCAATGTGGTTTTCATGGAAAACCAAGTTAACTAATCAAATAAGTGATGTGTTAAAAATGAATTTTCAATATGATTGTGTAATAATTTTATGTACATCTTTATAGGAGACGAGCCTAGTGCTCAGAAAGGATTTAATAGAAGTGTATTTACTCTATTGTATTAATAGTCTTTTGGATGCATTTAACAGGGGCTAAGACATCATTCACTTGGTGCAGTTATGACTTAGTTAGTACTCTCTGAGTACTTGAAGAAGTACTATGATAATGATTGATAGTTAAAGTATTTTGAATATAATTTGATTGAAAATGTTGTGATTAATGTGATTATGTTGGATTTGTTGGTAATGCACTACAAGATTCTTTCCATGGAGGCTATTAAACCAACCAAGGTGCTTGTTATTGGGCTGATAAACTACTCTTAGAGTTCTTTCTATAACTGATAAACCACCTATAACTAAAAGTCTTGAGAGAAGTGGCCATGATTACCAAGAGTAACTGGCAAGTAATAATAAATTGGTATATATATTTTTATTTTTATGAAATTGAATAATGGCTAAATGATTGAAAGTAAAAATTGAATATTTTGTAGCTGTAAATACTTATGATTATTAATCAAATTTTGTTGTGTTTTCTTATTGCTATTTTATGGAAACAAAATCCTTCATCTTGAAGGGGAAGGATCCCTTTTGGTTGTTCTAAGATAGATGACATAATTGAAAGGCTAGATGAAAGGAGTAGGTATAGATATGTATAGATATGTATATGTATATGTATATGTATATGTATATGTATGTATGTATGTATGTATGTATGTATGTATAAATTTACGTGCCCTGAAGATATTGATATAAGAAATCATTTGTTTGTAACTAATTCAATAGGTTTTCTTTTCCACCAGTTCCATATGGTGAATAGAGTTGGGCCAACTTGGGAGGAGGAAGCTAGTTGCCGCTCTGTGAGGGGGAAGCATTCAATTTTCATAGAGAAGTCACACTAAAGCAAAGGCTGAGAAACCATATGTAAAGGTCATTGTCAATTTATATCCAAATAGGCAATATTTTTAGTGAATCCTCCTTTTAATCCACTATTAGATTGTTCGATCACTTTTAGAAAAGGATGGGCATAACTTCATATAAAATTTGTTATGGAAAATGGGGTGGTTGGATAAAGCCAGTTGGTGTGTTTTTGAATTACTACATCTTATGACTACTTAGACACACTTTCTTAGAGAATCCAACTAACATTGACAAGGCATTCAAATCAATGGAGGTTTGGCAACAATGTACATCTAAAAATGGATTCTCCATTAATGCTTGTGTGAATCTACACGAGGGATGAGAATGGAACCATGTTCCGCAGAGAATAAATAAAGGCCTGGACATGAGGAATGCACATAAAAGATAAGTTAACTATGCTTTTTTTATTGAAATTGTTTGCATAGCCTATGCACATTAAAAATAAGTTAACTATACTAGTTTTTCATGAAAACATTTTCATAGCTTATGCACATTAAAAATAAGTTAACTATACTATTTTTTCATGAAATTTTTTTCATAGCCTATGCACATACAAGATAATTAATAACGTTATCTTCTTCAAAGGAGAATGCATGTGAAGCTACACATAGATAACAATTATTTTTTCAAATGTTTCTTGAAAAGAATGTGTGTTTACATATACAAAAATAACAACTATTATGACAATTTTCCTGAGGAAAGAATATATGCTTGTATGCACAAAAATAACAGCTATTGTTGTAGATTTATTGGAAAAGGATATGTATGTATATGCATAGAAAAATAGATATTATGATAGTTTTGTTTTGGAAAATAATATGTATTTACATGCAATAATAATAGCTACTATGTTAGTTTGTTTTGGAAAAGATTAGGTATTTGAATGCAAGAATAATAACTGTTATTATAGTTTCTTTTGGGAAATATTATGTATTTTCATTGAAAAATAATATCTATTGTGTTAGTTTATTTTGGAAAAGGTTATATATTTACATGCAAGAACAATAGCCATTATGTTAACTTTATTTTGGAAAAGTTTATGTATTTGCATGCAGGGATAATAATTATGGAGTTAACTTCCTTTGGAAAATGAATATGTGTTTACATGTATCAAGATAATAGATATTAGGTTGATTTCTTTTGGAAAAAGAATATGAATTCACATGCACAGAGGTCATACCTAATGTGTTAGTTTCCTTTAAATATGGGTAGTTGAAGTGGTTGTGTTAGTGTTGAATAGTATCTGTGATCAAATGTACTCTTTCATATTGATTACATAATTCATTCTCAAATTATAATACTTTTAGATTAAATTTGACTTGTGTTGTGGACCCATGACTGCATTTTTTTCCCTTTTCCACCCTTAATTTCATTCTCCCTTCATATTTCCAAACTCTAAGCATTTTCTACTTTCCCATTCTTTTCCAGTTAACTCTTTCTACATCCCGTATTATTTTATTTATTATAACCCACTTAAATTTTAAACCAAAAAGTATTTAAACTCTATTCGTATCCATTTTAACTCTAGCCTTGCGCTATTTTTGTTAACTCTCATGCCTCATCCATACCTCTATTCCTTATGTTAATATGCTATTAGATTTCCAAAAATCCTTTGCAATTTTACTTCTTCCTCGACTGCGAGAGATTTGGGCCCCGCAGTGCCACATATACAAAAATCCTCTCCCCTGTCTCCTTTTCACTTGCGATTGCGCAATCGCAGTCGTAACCTGCAATAACCAAGGCACATTCCTCTGACCATTTTGATTGTGATATGTGTGGAGCCCTCCGGATCAGAAATACTATATGCTAAGTTTGAATACATTTTGGGTCTGGTTCTACGATTAACACTCCCTTCCGATTGTGATAAAGCCAACAAACGCGATATTTTATATATTGCGGTTTTTTAAGTTTCATGTCCGAGCAAATAAAAAAATACTATGAAACATGGTAAAAGTCCCCTCTCTATGTTGTGATTGCAATATACAACGACCTAGATCAACGACCTAGATTTAATCGGCTCAAATCAGAAGTCCCAGATCAACGTTTAATAAATCATCCCGGATGGTCAAAATTAATTCATTTTCTATGCTCCTGGTCATGATTTCTTGTTGTCTTTCATGTTAATTCCCAACTGAAAGACCAAAACCTCCATTCAATGAGCATCAAGTCATCCATTTCATCTCCACTTAGAGGGAAGCGAGGACCTTTCCAACACATTTTAAGCAGAAAAAAGATAGAGGAAAACATTGCACATTTATCACAACAATTTTCATAACAGAATGCAGTGAAAAGTGGAACCAAAATGCATTTCATTAGCTAGCAGGACTAACAACAATTACTATTCAAGGCCTCAGTTACTACCAGAACAACGCTAGAACTCAGGCAACTGGTATTATTAGAAGTTTGATCTATTTTTATTATTTTTTGTAATAAATCTCGAATTATGTTTCAAGATATTTATTTTATAAATAATTGTACAAATACTTTAGATTTCTAAGTATTGGAGGTTGGATGTTTGATAATCATAGCTTGGAGCTAGTTTACATTTTGCAGTAATATAACAGGAGGTTGTAATTATTATCTTGGGATTCTTATGGTATGTTTATGTGACAGTGTTTTTCTTTGATATTTATTTTTCCTACTATCTCTATGCTTTCTTGTGATCATCTCATGAGTCTATGTTATGTGCTCTTTTTTTATGAGATATCCATGCAAGTGATATTTCTTCTTTATGAATGAATTCATGGTTACATGCTCATTCTAATGCTTGAGGTAATGTTTCATGATTTTCATGACCCCTTGGGCAGTATTTTGCAAAAATGGGAAAAGACGAATGTTGTTTTGTTTGTCAGCATAAGTCTTGGTTTCAGTTTTCATTATGAGGTGCCTGCATGTACATCATTTTGTCTGCTTACAGAGGATGTGAGAACAATTTCAGTGAATGGCCACCTCCTTTCTTGGCTTCATTGGAAATTACGTATCACTTGAGTGAGCATGTTATGGATCAATTAGAGTAAGTAGAAGTGTGAATAATCTCAACACTTTGAGCAATTTTTCTAGTAACATAGCTTTGGTTTTTAGCATTAAGTTTTTCAGCATTGTTTCAGCTTACAGTAATTTTAGTTTGGTTTGTAGCAGTGTAAAATTTGGTTTTTAGTTTGGGTTTGATTGCAGAATAAGTTGGTTCCAATTCATCAGGTTGTAGGGTAATGGTTGGGAGCAACCCAATGGACTAGGCAATGATATGCAAATTTAGAGATCTACGGTTCTTGAGACCTCCTAACTGAGCTGTCATCCCCAGTTAGAGCCAATGTTAGTATTAAATAGTGTCCGTGATCAAATGTACTCTTTCATATTGATGACATAATTTTTTTATCAAATTATAATACTTTCAAATTAAATTTGACTTGTCTCGTTGACCTATGACTGCATTTTTCCCTTTTCCAGCCTTCATTTCATTCTCCCTTCATATTTCGAAACTCTAGGGATTTTTTATTTTCCCATTCTTTTCCATTTAACTCTAGCCATATCCCACATTATTTCATTTATTATAACCCATTTAAACTTTAAACTAAAAACCATTTAAACTCTAGCATTGTGCTATTGTTGTTAACTCTCATGCCTCAACCATACCTCTGTTCATTTTTTTAATACATTGTTACATTGCTTGAAATAATTTACACTTATACTTCTTCCTTGGCTACAAGAGATTTGGGCTCAACAATTCCACGTATACAAATATCGGCTCCCCTGTCTCCTTTTTTATTGCGATTGTGCAATCACAATTGCACCTGCAATAACAAAGGCCCATTCCCATGACCATTGCAATTGTGATATGCATGGATCCTTGTCAGATCTGAAATACTATATGCTAATTTTTAATACATTTCGGGTCTAGGTCTACGGTTAACACTCCCCGCATATTACAATAAAGCCAACAGACACGATATTTTATATATTGTTGTTTTTGAAGTTTAGTGTTCAGACAGTCGGGAAAACACTATGAAACATGGTAAAAGGCCCCTCTCTCTATTGTGATTGCAATATACAACAACCTAGATCAACGTCCCAGATTTAATCATCCCGAATCAACAGTTCCAAATCAACGGTTCATAAATCCTTCCAAATGGTCAAAATTATTCATTTTCTATGCTCCTCGCCACGATTTCCTATTGTTTTTCATGTGATTTCCCAACTGAAAGACCATGGCCTCCATTCATAGAGCACCAAATCATCCATTTCGCCTCCTCTTAGAGGGCAGTGAGGACCTTTCTAGCACGTTTTAAGTAGCCAAAGGAAAGAGTACAACATTGCACATTTATCAAAACAATTTTTACAACAGAATGCACTGAAAAGTGGAAGAACAACGCGTTTCATCAGCCAACAGGACTAACAACAGTGTTTATTCGAGGCCTCAGTTACTACCAGAACAACACCAGAACTCAACCGAATGATATTATTATTAGTTTGATCTATTTTTATAATTTATTATAATAAATCTTGAATTATGTTTGAAGATATTTATTTTGTAAATACTTGTGTAAATATTTCTGATTTCGAAGTATTGCAGGTTGGATGTTTGATAATCATAACTTGGAGCTAGTGTATGTTTTGTAGTAATATAATAGGCAATTGTAGTTATTACCTTGGGATTCTTTTGGTATGTTTATGTGATAATGATTTTCTTTGATCTTTATTTTTCCTACCCTCTCTATGCTTTCTTGTGATCATCTCATGTGTTTTAAACAAAATTCATAAGTTACAAGTTTTTTTTTTATGAGATCTTCATGCAAGTGTTATTTCTTCTTGATGAATGAATGCATGGTTACATGCTCATTCTGATCCTCTACTTTTTCATCTCTGCACCACCATGAAAAACTATTTTTGTCATTGATCATGCATACCTTGTGCCATTATATCTCTCCACCACCACAAAAAACTATTTTTTGTCACTGATCATGCCTACCTTGTGCCATTATATCTCTGCAATTGATCATTAGAAACCTTGGCCTAGTCCTAGATCTATGATCTTCATCCAACAAACCATAAAATCAAACACCATTGAGCTTAATATCTAGCCTAACATCTGAAATCCCTCTTCAGTCACTTCATTAACTGTGAGATTCTCAAGAGAACCCTCTCTGATTTTGTAGGGCTAGCTGCCAAGTCTAAATATTGGTTTTAGGTTACTTCCTTGGCTTCCTTTCTCGGCCTTGGGACACTGAGGAGTGCTAACAGGCCGTTTTTTTGGAAAATAATGTGTCTTGTGTAAAAAATGATAGTTAGTGTTGTGTTCATTTTTGAAAATATTTCCCTCTTCTTGTATGAAGAGATAGTGGTAACAATGAAGATTATTCTAAGTATAATCGTGTTCAAATGGATATAAGTAGAATGTAACTATTTATTTTTCTCATGATACATGTGAAGTAGGGATAAGTGAGGATGCCTTGAAAAGCTTTATATATTTTACCTTATGCATGTGAATTATAGATGGACTGACATGTATCATAACCATACATGTGTAAAGATATTTATCGACCTGGTTTGGTAGATATGTACTTTTAATTAATGCACGTGAAGTGTTGATAAAGATGCATGCCTGAATATTTGTATGTGTTTTAACTATGCACCTAAAAAGATGTTTGAGGCATAATTAGTAAAAACTTATTATTTGGATTTGATAAATATTTTATAATCATGATGTCAAAACTTCTGATGTAGTAACTGCAACGATTTTGTCTTATGCGAAGGATAAATTATTTTTTTATTATGGAAGACAATGAAACTAATAGTCGATGCAGATTGAGGTCAAACGTAAGATAATTTACTATAGGAAACAACTGGGTCATAAAAACACAATGTTTGATGGACTGTGGGATAAATGATATGATGATTAATGTAATAGATTCTAGCAAGTGATGCTTAATTAAAGATTATATTTATTTGTAATATTTTTAACAATGGTCAAACGATGGAGTCCCTTACAACCATTAATTGAGAGGTGAACACTCTTGTGAAAAATTTAATAAAATGAATGTTTTCTAGTTTTCCCCTAAGTTTTTCAGGGTATATCAGTATCTATTGATGTGCTTTCCTTTTATGCTATTCTAATGATGTTGCTTCCTTGCATGACATTGGCACTTACATCACCAAATACGTGATTAACTAGTCTAATAGGGAGCTTTATGTTAATATTTTGCAACAATGGTTATTACATTATGTGACTTTCTATTCCATTTCTACAGTTAATTTATGTAATTACGATGATTTTATCTAATGATAAGTTAAGGAATATGGAATAAGTGATTCAAAATGTTACATGCTAGTAATTTTCATAAAAAAATTCTAATCCTATCTTTTTACACGATGTTTATTGGGATGCTACATTTTTACTTGAATAATATATTATTAATGGAAACTTTTGATTTATATGTATTTGGCTTATGTACTAGTATAGATTCATCTGATCTAGCAAACATCAATAGGGCACAAATCTCCTAGTATGCAAATCTTTTTTTCAATGTAAAACTTGAGAACAAGTTTTCTCATGGAGAAATTAGATTCATCTCTACTCTTATTAGATCTCAAGTTAAAATTGACCTATGCTATTTTTGAGCAATAAGAATTATTTTATTTTCACTCCTTATATAGATAGATAGATGACATTGAAATATTTAATTTATCATTCACATTCAATGTACATTAATTACACATTATTATGCCTACATGCATGTCTATTTTGGAATAGGATTTTTAAAATTTTAATTTAATGATTAATAATTATTAGATGGATAGTAGGGTTTAACCTCCATAAAATATTTTAGAATATTCCTGATAATATTCAAAAATCAAACACTGATATTTACTGCCAAAGTAGTTATGCATATTTTCCTTTTAATTAAATTTGTGAATTAAAAAAAAGTCATATGAAATTAGTTTTTTCTGGCATGTGATATTGATAAACTCATGGTATTGGAACACAGTGGGGATGAGTGTACATAGTTTAAAATCTTGTTACATGTTTTCAAAACATATATATGTTTAACTTAATATTGATTCTTTTTATCATTAATAATAACAATTATTATTATAAATAAAATTATTTGAATCATTGATCGGAGAATCCACAGTAAGAGGATTTTTACACCAACGTTTCGACTCCCAAATGGGATTCAAATCAGGGATCAGATCTCCGATCAATGATTCAAAAAGCACAAACCACAGATCTCTAAAATCCAATATCTTATCCCTGTACGGAGGGGATACTTGGAGTGAAATCCTTGCTCTCGAAAGTGTTAGAGTTCTGATCCCTGATGATGGATCCCATTTGGGATTCGAAACGTTGGTGTAAAAATCCTCTTACTGTGGATTCTCCGATCAATGATTCAAAAAGCACAAACCACAGATCTCTAAAATCCAATATCTTATCCCTGTACGGAGGGGATACTTGGAGCGAAATCCTTGCTCTCGAAAGTGTTAGAGTTCTGATCCCTGATGATGGATCCCATTTGGGATTCAAAACGTTGGTGTAAAAATCCTCTTACTGTGGATTCTCCGATCAATGATTCAAAAAGCACAAACCACAGATCTCTAAAATCCAATATCTTATCCCTGTACGGAGGGGATACTTGGAGTGAAATCCTTGCTCTCGAAAGTGTTAGAGTTCTGATCCCTGATGATGGATCCCATTTGGGATTCGAAACGTTGGTGTAAAAATCGTCTTACCGTGGATTCTTCGATCAATGATTCAAAAAGCACAAACCACAGATCTCTAAAATCCAATATCTTATCCCTGTACGGAGGGGATACTTGGAGTGAAATCCTTGCTCTCGAAAGTGTTAGAGTTCTGATCCCTGATGATGGATCCCATTTGGGATTTGAAACGTTGGTGTAAAAATCCTCTTACTGTGGATTCTCCGATCAATGATTCAAAAAGCACAAACCACAGATCTCTAAAATCCAATATCTTATCCCTGTACGGAGGGGATACTTGGAGTGAAATCCTTGCTCTCGAAAGTGTTAGAGTTCTGATCCCTGATGATAGATCCCATTTGGGATTCGAAACGTTGGTGTAAAAATCCTCTT
>APFE030705840.1:218406-233529 GCA_000404065.3 Pinus taeda
TATATATTATAATGAAAACAAATACATAATTTTTGCAAATCCATACCAATACACCAATAAGATAACAATGATTAAAACAATTATTTAGGCAAATGCGTGTCTGGATTGAATAAAAGCGTGGACGCAAAGGAGAAAAACAAAGGTACCAACAACTCGGAAAAGGATCGGAAAAGTTGCTGGTTGTAAGTATCCTCCACATGGGACCAGGGGAACAATTCAAACTGTAGGTGCTGTCCTAAACACTGTTAGCCATGACGGTCACAGTTTTTTGGTACTACTCTTTTAAACTGATCCAAACGGCCGTATTACGGAAATATTAGAGATTAGTTTGAGGCCCAATAGGCAGGAACTGGTTAGGAGGAGCTTCGAAATCTTCTACCCTAGCGCCATTTCTGGGGAGCATTGCCTGAGAATTGGAGGGCACTCCAGTTGAGATTCTGCCGTCTTTCATTTTGCCCCACAGAACAGCGTACAGCCCTATTGCGATCATAACTCCTCCCAACACACTGTACATTCCATGGATAAGTCCAGTCAGTTTATCATGAGCGACTGTTTGTAAAATTGATAAATTTGAAGGGCTGAAAAGGAATTCAAAAACGAACCTGCCCAAATAGATGGTTTCAGAGAGAATAACAGATCCCATAACTGCCACAATTATCATCATCAATGGAGTGAATGCTGTGGCAAATACAGGCCCTTTTATGCGCATGCACAATCCTTGAATATAATAGGCCAGTGCAGAGGTCACCACTCCCTGCGTTCATAATGTTATTTTATTAATTTCAATTTTATCCTGGAAATAATGGAAATTTCGACCAGATTTTGATAATAAAAAAAATCTTACTGCATATACTGCAGACAATAGATTGATATCCCATCCAACCGCCCACTTGGAAGGCTCACGTACTATGGCTGCGCCGAGGACGGTGGCCTGTAATGTCCCCACAAAACATATTAAGGTGGTAAGGGATAGTTGAGCAGGATATTTCTTGATAACTGCAGCCTGCACATTCAAAATGGTGGAATGTTATTATTTACTGGTTATTATCATGTGTATTTTTTTTCGCAGAGATTGACATCCGAAA
Organism: Pinus taeda; assembly: GCA_000404065.3. Classification (NCBI taxonomy): domain Eukaryota; kingdom Viridiplantae; phylum Streptophyta; class Pinopsida; order Pinales; family Pinaceae; genus Pinus; species Pinus taeda. Next base: position 219,492 of record APFE030705840.1, read on the forward strand.
GATATATATGATCACCTGGAGGATAAACAAGCCGGACCAAGCAAGAGTGGCGGCCATTAACAGAAGGGAACCTATTATCCAGTCTTTGTTATCAACAGTTTTTTCTGCAGATGTGTGGGAATTATGATGCCGAGACCAAACCATCTTAACAATAGGACCTTTATATAACGTCATCAGCATTGCTCCCGCTACGCACACCATCGTTCCCGCTATCTTGGCTTGACTGCGTAGCTCTCTAACATTCACTTTCTCCATTCTACATAAAAGCAGTAAAATTTATATCATTAAGTGCATGGCAAATTTAATTGATTATTATAATAAGTTGGATGTGAATTGGTAATTAGCCGGAGTGATAGTTTCATTATTTTTAATTTACATATATATTTTATCTTGAATAAATTTATCGGTTTGAATTGGGTTCGCTTAGTCTAAAAAAATTCACAAATAGTTTAGAAATTCAGGTAAGAAGTTTAGAAATTCAGGTAAGATTATGAAAAATTTTGGCAGAAGTTTTGAAAATTTTGGTTATAGTCATTAAATTTCAGGATTTTGGGTATCCTAGAGTTCATGATGCTGAATTCAGTTCTACCCTAAAAAAGGTTCTTGATGGTGCTGAATCCATTTCCACCATTAAAAAAAAACCATTCAAACACTCCAATTAACAGATTTTTTGAATTTTTTTTTATTGCCCTAAAAAAACTGCACACTTCAACTACCTGTTTTTTTATTTATTTTTTATTCCAGCAAAAAACTGCATTCAAACTCTAATAAATTTTGTTATTTTCTTTTTAATTATTTGAAATACAATAATCTTAAAAATACAATTTAAAAAAAAAAAAATATCTCATTTGCTTTTTCTCTAAAACTTAGTTAATCACTACTTATCTAATTAGCCCACATGAACTAATTCTCTCCTTTCTTGATTTATAGACTTTGTAACATTCAATATATATATTAAAAATTTCCTCTAATTTCTTATATTCACTAGCATATCTATTTGTGTTTAGCTTATTATTGGTGTGAGCATCTTATATTGGCAAAATAACACTTTTTTTAGTATTCTGAGTATAACGAATTTTAGAAGTACATAAATTATAATTTTATATAAATATTATATTTTAAGGTCAGGCTTAAGCCAGACACAAAATTGGTATATGAAACTCTTTTGTTTATTTGATTGTTAAGTCTACGAAGGCATATATATTCTACTTCTCTGGTTTTGTATCTGTGACTTTTTAGGAGAAAATATATGCTTTAAAGTAAATAAACAAAAGAATAGAAAAACCAATCACTCAAATTCACTGGGTTCACTGAATGAACCTTTAACATATCATATAAGTTCATGGCATACTAAACAATCTTTAATTTAACTATATATTGGAAAATACTTCTAAAAATCACATTATTTCCTAATTTAAAAAATCCTACTTTAATATTTTAGATCTGTTTATTTTCATTAAAAAATATAACTCATTCCATTTTATAATATACTAAATATATTTTATTATAACTTTAACATTTCTAATATAAAGAAACATAGTATGATATGACTCCCACATCGTACTCAAAAATATTAAAAACAAACAATATATTAAATTTTATCAAAACAATACTTATCTATTTAATAATCTTATGAACGATATATACGGCTAAAACATCCGTACCCTAGATAAGAAGGTTAGTATATACGACAGACAGCTATGAATGCGAAAGTTGAAATATTTTCATTACCGGAAGAGGAGAGCCAACACGAAAGTCATAGCGGGGAGAACATTGCTCATTGCACAGGCATAGGTTGGAGATGTTAATTTCAGAGCCAGATAATAGCAATTCTGGTCGATAACTGGCCTGCAACATTCGTTAAAAAGTATTCCACCATTAAAATTTCTACCCAACAATTACATAATAAAATAATGGAAAGGATGGCATGATATTTTGAAAAAAAATACATACCCCAACAAACCCAGAACAAAAATTTGCCAGAATATGGAACAAGTGAGCTTGGGTCGTATTTTCCTGCAATGTAATTCAATTATGTAATTTAGTCCAGTAGAGTATGTATAAAATTATATATAAAATTATAGGCGACTATTTTAGTTTGAAAAATCAATTTAAATTTTGAATTTGCATTGATGGTTGATTTTTGATAATCAAATGAATATGAACACTTTCAAATAATTAACTGTACTCTATTCATCTGCTTACCAAATATTAAGAGAATCAATAATATACATAAAAATGCCTCAAACTTAATAGAGATAGAGTTGTTGAGACAAATTGCAGAGCCATCTATGAATGCAATACCTTTCTAGGAAGAAGGCAAAAGGAGCAAGCACAAGTGTGGCGCTGGCATGCCTGTACACCACAAGAACAAAATGGCTCATCCCTCCGGTGAGAGACATCTTACTGATAACATTCATGCCCGCATATCCAAACTGCAGGGATATCATTGCTATATAGGGTTTTGCTTTCTCAACTAGCTTCTCCATTGATAATCAAATAAATGAAATCAATACAAAGCCCTACAGGTGGGGAATGATTGCAGAGAGAGGACCAGAGCTTCTCCTCCCCAGTGATCAACTTTGAAGACACCCACCAATGTTGCATAATTGAGAATGGCAGCCATGTGTATATATATATATATATTGGATAAAGAAATGAAGCCTAGGTTAGAATCTGTAAATCCACATTGTTGGTTTAACGTACTCCACTTGTTTTCTGAATCCCACTTTCCACAAAGATGGCACACATGGCTAACTGTCCTGTACCTACCATGCTTAATGTCCTGGCGTTGGAGTTGACAGATCGGGCGAGCACCGTTATTAACCATAATAAAGCATGGATAATCGCAATTTCTTATCAAGAAAACAAATTAAACGCTGTGCACGCTTTCGGTACGCAAAGTGTTAGGGACGCGGCGGGCATGATTGAATCGATATGACAGGAAGAAACAGATCAAGTCGATACGAAGGAACAGATCTCATAGTGGCGTCCGCTGGAAGACGGAAGAGGCAGAAGAGTAGTAATGTCCAAAGCCCCGGACATGGAATCTCATTCCGAAAGCTCAGGGGATCCTATTCCCCAAAGCTTGTGTATTTCCTGTGAACACCACATGCAACAGAATAGGTTACGTCCTTATCCTTGTTTCTTTAAACATTACATACGTATAAAGTACAAAATATACTTGGTGCAAATTGTATCACAAATGTACACACCTTGATGGTCCAGTTGTTCTTAGAAATCAAAGTGGGCAAAGTGTAATCCAAAGGCAGCAACACTTCAGAGTACCTTAGAGCTATGCAGGGTTATTTCATGACTTGTCAAATTATGACAGTCCCCTAGGTGACGTGTAATTGTAACGTATCTCCATAGAATGGAAAAAAAGGAGTGGGAAATATTCTCTAATTTAAAATTGAAAAAAACAAAAGAGATGAGCATTGATTCATATTCATTTTCATGTGATATCTTTCAAACCTAAAACCATTTGTATTTTTGGAATTTTTTTTAGGGTTGTGAATATATGTTAGTTTGGATGGTTTTTTTTTCCTCCTTTGTCTTGATGTAATGAGATTCTTCATGTATTGAGATTCTAGTTACAGAGCACAAAATTATAAAATTGTTGGTGAAATTCTTCAAAGATTTTTGTGATATGGACTTGAAATAGATGTTTTTGTTTTTTTGTGATATGAATTTGAAGTAGACGCTTTTGTTTTTTCCATGATATATATATTTTTTAAAGATTAATAATTTTTATTAATTGTCTTCTAAAAATTTCAAAGACAAGATGGATTTATTAACGTTTAATAAGATGATACCAATCATTTTTAAGATATTTTATTATTTTAAAAATTTTAAATAATTTTAATTTAAAATTAATTATCTATATATAAAAAATGGTGTATGAGCTTTAAATAAATATAAATTTAATTATTATATATTATATATATTATATTATATTTTAAAATGACGTAAGAGCTTTAAATAAAATAAAAATGACTTGATTGAGTTTAGTGCGGGTAGTTGGATAAAATTAGAGTGGTCGTTAGTACTTGTCATTAAATGGTCTAAGAATAAACATAGTAAAATTATGATAATTATATATAAATATGATGCATTGATTCAAGAGAGTCTTTTAGCGCAAATTATTATGGAAGGGACAAGGCCCCATGCTAATCTTTTAGGATGTGTAGGTCTTAGATTTTGTGTTCTATGTTGGATCAATGAGGAGTTTATTGTTCATTTATTTATTCATTGTCCTTCTTAATTTTTATTTAAAAGATATTTTTCTCTAGTTTTAACATTATGCTCAGTGGAATGGAAGCTTGGTTGAAGAGTGTCTCTATATTTGGAATCAATGTTTTATTTCTTTAAATTATTTTGGATATTTATATGTAGGGAATTTGACTAGGGAAAAACCATTGTGTGTTTGAAGGCTTTGTGGTTTTCTATGAAGTTATTGCAGATAATGCAAAATAATCTTATCTAGAAGGATTAAAATGAATGGATCAGGCAATTGGACTAGTCTGTCATCCCTTGAATGCCATCCACATGTAAGTATTTATTAGGTGAATTATGGTTACATTAGAGTGATGTACATCTTTCCTAAATGTGGTTTTATTCATCCTATTGCTTGGCCTCTATGCATCGTTTACAAGTCCCTTATGATATAAGGATAAAAATGTTGCCATAATTTCCTTTAATTGAGGTGGTCATGGTAGGCCACTCATTGCCACGAATTCATGGAATTTGGTAGAGGTGAACTAAGGAGTCATCTAGATGAAGTGATATAAGGATAAAAATGTTGCCATAATTTCCTTTAATTGAGGTGGTCATGGTAGGCCACTAATTGCCACGAATTCATGGAATTTGGTAGAGGTGAACTAAGGAGTCATCTAGATGAAGTTTTTAAGACAGGTAGAATTTCATTCTCAAAGTGCAAGTTCTTAAGATAGGTGGAATTTCATTCTCAATGCAAACTACCAATGCCACAATAATACGTGTATGTTGTATGAAATTACAATGGTGATGATATGGGGATACATGCATGTTGTATGAAATTACAAAGGTGATGATATGGGGTGTGAGGGACATATTTTTGAAGTGTAAAGATTGTTAGCTATATCTAATCGCAAATGGGCAAGATGAAGGAAGAAGTTAACAAATAAGTTGAAGCTCAATTCTAAGTCTAGAACATGCTTAAAGAATCTACTCATTGGTAAGAACATAAGGGTAAGAAAAAGCATTACTCATTGGTAAGAACATAAGAGTAAGAAAAAAAAAATTGTAAATTTCATGATAAACTCCACCAAAATGTATGCAATTTTGAAATAAAAATATAATAATATGTTAGACGTGATTCCAAAGTTAGTGGATTTCCACTTCTTAAAAGAGGTGTGCGTCATTAGTCCCTCTTCCAAATTAGGGAAAAAATATAACAAGGAAATGAAGGAAGACCATCATAAAACTAACCTCTAAAATAATACGAGATAAGAGAGTGTGAGAATTCAGTTAAACACTATTTTTTGACATAAAAATTTATAAGGGAATTTTATTACTAATCCACTTTGTTACGAGGTATATTAATCAAATCCACATATTTACATCCACGAAAGTATTAAAGTATTATATAGGAATTCTAGGAAAGTATCACCATATAAGAATTTTTGAAGAATTTTGAGTTTATTTTTTTACACTTCATAACATATTTGTTGAATTCTTCTGTATTAATTTATTTTTAATATAAAGTTGGTTTTTTTGTTTTTTTTGTTTTTTTGGTTTTTTTTATTGTTATTCGAGTATAAAATTTTCATTTGTGTTTAAGAATAGGTTGGGAAATCAAGACACTATATTCTTAATAGACAAGTTGATAGGGGATTGGATTTGAGATGTGGGGAATTCAATTAGAGATAGAGTAGGTTGGGAATCAAGACACTATATTCCTAATAGATAAGTTGACAGGGGATTGGATTTGAGATGTGGGGAATTCAATTAGAGATAGAACAACCTCTTACATGCATACTATTAATATTTACTAGCATATCAAGACCCTAATGGGTAGAGTCGTGAGAGACATAGCTAATGCATAATAAGATTTGGTCATCTGTATGGAAGAATTAATGGACAAAGCTGACAAACTTAATAGTAAGGTCACATTCCTTGCGAAGAAACTGTCAAATCATGAATTTTCCTCGTATGATAATGACACTCAACCTCATCCTTTCATTGAATTTTCGTCCTATGACAATAAAAATGAACCACAACCACTAGTTCTGGTGCGTACTCCTACAAAATGAAGTCTTGGTGAGCTAGTCACTTTAAGAATAATTTTTTTAATGATAATTTTATCAACAATTCTATTAGTTTAGACCTTGATTCCTCTGCTAGATATAGTTTTATTTTGACAATATATGAAATAGAAAATAAAATTACTAATCTTAAAATTATTGGTCTAGTTTCCCAAATGAAAAACTAGCAGTAGACAATAATTTTTATATCATTCTTTCTAAAGGTAATATAAATATTCTACCCTTAGAAATCATTTATGTTTATCACTTACATGTAAATGTTATAAATTTTTTTAAATTAATTTTATTAATCACAACAAGAATTTTTGGAGAATCAATAACTTCAAAATATAGGCTACTACTATTACACCAAATACAACAATTTTGTAAATGCCACAAATAGGCCAATTACAACATGTTCTCCAAGACATGAACCCACTTGGTTGGGGAATTGTTCACCAAACTACTTGAGCTAATATCCTTTGACTTTCGAAAACAATTATTAATAAAAATATTTTTTTGCATGATAGTAATATAAATTATTTAAGCCCCAAGGGTTAGTTCAATCGGTCAAGCCGGGGCCTCGCCAATGGGAGGTCACAGGGTCGAAACCCAAAAGCTCTTGGGGTCAGGTCAATAAATAGGCTGAGGGGTGTGAACCCCTTCGGGTGGGGTCCACCCTAGCATTATTCGATTCCTAGACGTAGCGGAACCACTGACCATGGTATCCAGTGGAACCAGTAGTGAATAATATATATATATATATATATATATTATATATATTATATATATTATATAATATATATATATATATAGTATTTTAATATAAAAATATAATTTAAACTATTATTAGTCTAAATAAATTTTTTTGAGTAATAATATTAAATATTGCATTCTAAATATTTGTTGTAAGAATAACATTCTTAATCTTTTAACTTATCAAAACTATATAAATTTTGAAAACAAATCCCTTAATATTTTCAAGCATAAAAAAAAAAAAATTTATAAAAAAAAATTAAGTATTTCCTTACCTTGGAAAATAAATCCCCAAATAAAAGTCAATTTAAATACACAAACAAATAATAACTAAATTATATGTTTTAATAAAAATAATAATTATTATGATTAACTGCCAAAGGCCAATTATTCCACAAGAAATAGGGACACTTTGAGATAGTGGTTGAACACGTTGTTGCTTCCAAAGAGATTATATTAATTGTCTCATGAGTTGTGCACACATAAGTGGGTGAAAGTCAAACCTCATATCCTTCTTTCTTTTTACACCCTAAATTGTATGAGAAGGATTTAAGATTCCTCGAGGAACAAACATCCACCATCTTCATCCATTCCATACCTTGAGGGAACACTTGGTAGGAGTTTCATCCATCTATAGCATGAACAATTATGGTTATGGTTGGCTACATTTTGTTATGTCATCTCATCATGGCACCTATAGTTATGGGTAAGTTTTGAAAAACAGAAGTGAAGGACATATCACTAATTGAGTGCTTAAAATGGAATTGAAAGCTGGTGTTGGGATACATTTTTTATTCTAATATGTTGTTTGTGGTTGACGCATTTTCATTTTCATTTCAAAGAATGATTGTGAAAAAATCCTTGATATTCCCTAAAATTAGGGGCCATCGAGGCTTCCCTTAAAACCTTAATCTGTTGATTTTAATTCAATTAGGGAGCCAATGTTAGCCCAAGAATTTTGGCTTATTCTTCCTAGTCTCCCCATTATTTTCTAGGAAGAAGAGATACTAATATAAATGAGGGATAAGATTAGGATTTTCCTCCATATAAAGCTGAACTGGCATATGTAAAAAGGATTGCTAGTGGTTAAGGATACAGGTTAAAGTGGATGTTCATGAGTGTTTTATCGGTTAAATCAAGCTCTTTTATGGGTCCTCTTCTTAGACTAAGAAAACTGACTATTGGCGTCTTCCCTTTCCTTGTCATGTTCGTCATGAGATTGGATATGTGCAAGATCAGTGAAACAAAATATGTCCATTCATTAGGGGATATAAAAGGTGTGGGTAAAAAAAATGCATCCAAAGTCTAGAAGTAGAGGTGCAGTTGAAACCCCCACTCACCGGGGAAGTCCTGTTGGATTTCTATGTTATTCGGAGCTCCCTAATTAATAGGCCAATCTCATAGGGTAAGATGCTTCCTTACCATTATCAATTGGTAAGGAATTTTCACCCAAGCTCTCTCATCACATTGATTCCCCTTGGCATGCTAATTCTGATATTGGTTCACATTTTGATTCTTTGGATTGATTGGAAGATTCCCCCTTGGTTAGTGGTTCATTTGATTCTCCTCCTTCCCTCCTTCCCATGTATCTTCATTGAATAAGCGCTTTGGTCTTCGTGATGACCTCACTTCCTCAAAATCCCCTATAATGGATGAGGTTTCTATCCTTTCAGTAAAATTCCATGTTAGTAGATCTCCCGCTAGGAATTCTTATGCACCAAGGTTATGTGATAGGCTTAAAGATGATTCTTCATTTCAAGGAGGCTTAGATTTGAACTCGGTACTCTCAAACCTTTTCATGTGTAAATATTACATTTTAAAAGCTGAATCAAATTTGTAATTGGTATATAAAAGGGTAATCAATTACTTATTTCTAGGGTCCTTAGAGTAGAGATGGCCCTTCAATCTATGCATCCATGAGTATCATTTTCTATAATGCAAGAGGGGTGAGGGGTGCCCATAAAATACTAGCCCTAAAGCATCTTACTAAATATCACAATCTAGATGCCATTCTTATTTAAGAAACCATGGTTATTGGAGCTTGCACTGGAATGGATTTGGGGGCCTAGTCAAAGAATTGGTCCTTCTTTATGCTAGATGTAAAAGGTCTATTTAAAGGTTTGGTTACTAGTTAGAGCTTGTCTCTAAAATCACTCTCTTATGTGGCTCACAAACTGACAATTTTGTTCTAGTTGGAAGTAAAGGAACCTAGCACAGAAGTTTTAGTTCTCAATTTATATGTCCTTTACTTGGAAAGTATCGCATTTCGGCAGATCCTAGCTAACTCTAGAGCTATGTATAGCCCTAGTCTCATCCTAAGGGGCGACTTGAATTTCACCCTTCCTTGAAGGGAGGTTTGGGGGTCAAATCCACAATTCAATCCCTTATGTGATTTTCTCTTGACACTTCCTAAAAATTATTTGTTGGTGGATGCCAATCTTGTCAACTTGGTGCAAATTTCAAGTAAATAAGGAAGTAGTCTCAAACAAGTTGGATCAATTCCTAGTTTTTATTAGGCTTGTAAATTATCCATTCTCCACCTAGTCATGATTTTCTTTTAGAGGTATTTCCAATCACCTCCCCATCATCCATCAAATGGTTTTGGAAAATGAGAATCCTCCTTTTCCATTTAAATAAAGTCTCTCTTGATTACAAGAAGAATACTTTAAGAAAATAGTTAAATATTAAATGATTCAATTTGATTCCTCCCCTTCTATCTCTTAAATGGATGAATTTGTGAATAACATTTCTAGGTTGAAGGTTTCCACAAAAGAGTGGGTTATCTATTCTAGAGAAAAAAAGAAGGTGTAATTAAAGGCAATTAAATAAGGTCCAAAATCTCTTTTTGATTCAAATCTAAGTGGTGTTTTCTTGAAAAAAAAATAGTTATAATATACTCCTTGGAGATGGAAAGACAACCACTATTAGAAAAGGATTAAATTGAATGGAGGCAAAAAAGAAGATAAATACAAATAAAGGAGAGAGGCAACAACACAATTTTTTTCCACTAGTTTTCCTCCTTTAGGAGAAATTTAAATTCTATTTGGAAAATCCAAAAAGATGATGAAATTTTGGAGTGTTATTTGAATAACATGGATATTGAAGGAATAATTAATTTTGAACCTTTCTTCAAAGACCCTATAGGTTTTACCATTTAAGAGTTTTTAATGGTGATATAAAAATCCCCCTCCTGATTACAGAGGAAATGAACCAAAAATTGAAGGAAGAGGTTTTATAAAATGAGGTAAACTCAACCATTTTATCCATGCAAAATGGAAACTTTTTAGGCTTGGTTGTCCTTCCTATGGAATTTTACATGAATTTTTATGATTTCCTCGAAGATGACATCCCATAGGAGGTATTGGAATCTTAACAATCCAAGAGGGTGTTGGGGGATTTCAATCTAGCCTTTATCACCCCCATTCATAAAAGGAAATATGGAGTCTCTTTTTCTCAATGGAGACCTATATCTTGTTGTAACATAACTTACAAGATCATATTAAAGATCATTTTTCAATGAATTAAGCTAATATTCGATGATACTATCTCTGAAGAAAATCTTTTCTTTTTTGCATGGTAGGTATATTCATGATGTGGTTTGTTCAATGTAGGAGGTAATAATTTCAATTGAATACTTTAATAGTCCAGTTGATACCTCTCAAACTAGATCTATCAAAGACATATGATCAGGTAAGCAAAACTTTCTTACGACTAGTATTACTAAAGATAAGAACATGGCTCCCTTTTATTAATTGGAATATGTGATGTTTACAATATGATTCCTTTATGATCCCAATAAATGGATCCCCTTCCCCTTCATTAAGTCTTCCTATGGGTTATGCTAGGATTTTGACTCTCTCCCTTCTAATTCCCACTAGTAGTAAAGGCTCTTGAAAAATTAATTTTGGAGGAAAATTCTAGGGGTTTCTTTAAAGGTATCAAGGTGTCTAAAGATTGGCTTCTCTCTCATCTTCTTTTAATGGATTAAATATTATTTTTATTTGTGGGATGTTTGAGTGATCTTTTAGATTTAAAATCCTTATTGGATATTTTTTGCTCAACAAGAAGGATGCAATTAAATAAAGAAATATCTTGATTTATTTCAAATGGTCTTATTGAGCATATCTTTGTACAAGTGGATTGTTTATTTGTTTTCTAGTATAAGCCTGTGGAGGAGGGATTCAAATATCTAGGTTTCGTTCTCAATACAAATAGCTACAAGTGTATGGAATGGTTATGGTTCTACAAATGAAAAAATAATTTCCTTTTGGGTTAATCACCTCTTATCTAGAGTAGGTACAGTGGCCCTCCTAAAATCAATTCTGAAAATTATTCATATATATTAGATGCAAACTCTTAAAATTCCCAAAGGTATATTATATAAAATTTGTAGGATTAGATTTCACTGCTTATGGTCTAGTGTTATATAGTTTGGAGGACTTCCTTTAAGGAAGTGGGATAAGACTGCATTGTAGAAAAGAATAGGGGGTCGGTAGTAAACCATATCTTCCACTTTAGCAAAGCCTTCGTTTCCTACTATATTTGTGTCTTTTTCACAATACATCCCTTTTGGGAAAAATTATGAAATCCAAGAATCTTCAATCCATGTCATTTGAGGAGTGGTTCAGGAACCCCTTAAAAGGCTAAAATGTATTGAAACATCTTATCCAGGTGTTTCCACTAATCAAACCATGGATAACCTGGTGTATTGGGAATGGGTTGGAAGTAAAATTAGGGATGGATCTAGGCTCACTGCTAAAAAACAACTTTTCCTATCAAACCCCCATGTTAATAAATTGCATCAAGTTGGATTGTTCTTCCTTGTTGATGCAAAGTCTCAGTCTCCCCAATTGTGGGGGAAAGCATAATGGAAATGCTATACTAGTATACGCCTATTTTTATTGAAAGAAGCTAAATGGGATTCTTACATAAGTATGATTGTCTAAAAGTTTATAATATTGGAAGCTGATATAGAAGATGAAATGGTATGGTCAAAGAATCCAAGAATAGAGAGTTCAGAATTAATATTTCATATCCTTCTTATGTGGAATCCCTCATTTTATGTCATACAAAATGGTAGTGGATCTCTTTGTGGAAGTTTCACATTCCAAGTAAAAGAGAAATATCTCTACTGATTGCACTAAACAGCAAACTTCTTATGTGGGACAATGGATTAAAAAGGGGTTGGGTTGGTCCAAATAAACACCCTCTTTGAAAAGAATCTGAGGAACATATTTCTCATATTTTAATTTTTTAATTTTTTATCCATATAAAGTGTAGATATGTGAAAAGGTGGTGGAAAATCCCCAAAAAAATATAGTTGGTCTTAACCTGAGCTAGAAAAATGAATGAAAACTCCAAGAAGAGGATAAAACAATTGCCCAATTTGAAGGCTCTATATGCATATTAGTTTATTGAATATGGTTGGAAAGGATATATAGTGTTTTCAAAACATGTTATGGTCCATTAGAAGTTATAGTGGGATCAAACATCAAGCTCTATAATTAATATAGAGTTTATCTAAAATAGAGCAAGAGAAGAACTTAGATAATGATTTCATTGACTCTTTCCATTCAAATAAAGGAGAGAGGTAACAACACAATTTTTTTCCACTAGTTTTCCTCTTTTAGGAGAAATTTAAATTCTATTTGGAAAATCCAAAAAGATGATGAAATTTTGGAGTGTTATTTGAATAACAAGGCTATTGAAGGAATAATTAATTTTGAACCTTTATTCAAAGACCCTATAAGTTTTACCATTTAAGAGTTTTTAATGGTGATATAAAAATCCCCCTGGTGATTACAGAGGAAATGAACCAAACATTGAAGGAAGAGGTTTTATAAAATGAGGTAAACTCAACCATTTTATCCATGCAAAATGGAAAGTTTTTAGGCTTGGTTGTCCTTCCTATGGAATTTTACATGAATTTTTATGATTTCCTCGAAGATGACATCCCATAGGAGGTATTGGAATCTTAACAGTCCAAGAGGGTGTTGGGGGATTTCAATCTAGCCTTTATCACCCCCATTCATAAAAGGAAATATGGAGTCTTTTTTTCTCAATGGAGACCTATATCTTGTTGTAACATAACTTACAAGATCATATTAAAGATCATTTCTCAATGAATTAAGCTAATATTCGATGATACTATCTCCGAAGAGAATATTTTCTTTTTTGCATGGTAGGTATATTCATGATGTGGTTTGTTCAATGTAGGAGGTAATAATTTCAATTGAATACTTTAATAGTCCAGTTGATACCTCTCAAACTAGATCTATCAAAGACATATGATCAGGTAAGCAAGACTTTCTTACGACTGGTATTACTAAAGATAAGAACATGGCTCCCTTTTATTAATTAGATTATGTGATGTTTACAATATGATTCCTTTATGATCCCAATAAATGGATCCACTTCTGCTTCTTTAAGTCTTCCTATGGGTTATGCTAGGATTTTGACTCTCTCCCTTCTAATTCCCACTAGTAGTAAAGGCTCTTGAAAAATTAATTGGAAAATTCTAGGGGTTTCTTTAAAGGTATCAAGGTATCTAAAAATTGGCTTCTCTCTCATCTTCTTTTAATGGATTAAATATTATTTTTATTTGTGGGATGTTTGAGTGATCTTTTGGATTTAAAATCCTTATTGGATATTTTTTGATCAACAAGAAGGATGCAATTAAATAAAGAAATATCTTGATTTATTTCAAATGGTCTTATTGAGCATATCTTTGTACAAGTGGATTGTTTATTTATTTTCTAGTATAAGCCTTTGGAGGAGGGATTCAAATATCTTGGTTTCTTTCTCAATACAAATAGCTACAAGTATATGGAATGGTTATGGTTCTACAAATGAAACAATAATTTCCTTTTGGGTTAATCACCTCTTATCTAGAGTAGGTACAATGGCCCTCCTAAAATCAATTTTGGAAATTATTCATATATATTAGATGCAAACTCTTCAAATTCCCAAAGGTATATTATATAAAATTTGTAGGGTTA